>CM038682.1:660325164-660543532 GCA_021605205.1 Aegilops longissima | reverse complement strand
CGATCACGCAAGACCATGGTGATGCATAGCAACGAGATGAGAGTGTTGTCACGCACTCGTGAGACCAGCAACGGAAGCGTTGACGCAACGTAGAGGAAGTAGTCGTACTTCTTCCCGATCCAACCGATCCAAGTACCGAACGACGGCACCTCCGAAGTTCTGCACACGCTCAGCTCGATGACGCCCCTCGAACTCCGATCCAGCCGAGTGTTGATGGAGAGTTTCACAAGACGACGGCGTGGTGACGATGTTGATGTTCCACCGCGCAGGCTTCGCCTAAGCTCCGCAACGGTATATTCGAGGTGTAGTTTGGTGGAAGGGGCACCGCACACGGCTAAGGAACGATCTCAATGATCAACTTGTGTGTCATGGGGTGCCCTCTGCCCTCAGATATAAAGGAGGGAAGGGAGGGCTGGCGGCCACCTATGGCTGCGCTGGGAGTCCTACTCCCACCGAGTAGGATTCCCCCAATCCTAGTCCAACTAGGGTTTGACCAAGGGAGAGGAGAGAGGCGCCACCCTTCTCCTAATCCTAATAGGACTAGGGAAGGGGAAGGCTGCGCCAGCATATGGCCCCTTTTTTCTTTCCCCTAAGGCCCATCAAGGCCCATTGACTCCCGGAGGTTCCGTAACCCCTGCATCTCAGTAAAATTCCCAATTTCACCCGGAGGATTCCGAGTCCAAACATAGGCTTCCAATATATCAATCTTTATGTCTCGACCATTTCGAGACTCCTCGTCATGTCCGTGATCTCATCCGGACTCAACAACCTTCGTACATCAATATCATATAAACTCATAATAACTGCCATCGAAACGTTAAGCGTGCGGACCCTACGGTTCGAGAACTATGTAGACATGACCGAGACACCTCTCGGTCAATAACCAATAGCGGACCTGGATGCCCATATTGGCTCCTACATATTCTACGAAGATCTTTATCGGTCGACCGCATAACAACATACGTTGTTCCCTTTGTCATCGGTATGTTACTTGCCCGAGATTCGATCGTCGGTATCCAATACCTAGTTCAATCTCGTTCATGGCAAGTCTCTTTTCTCGCTCCGTAATACATCATCTCACAACTAACACATTTAGTTGCAATGCTTGCAAGGCTTATGTGATGTGCATTACCGAGAGGGCCCAGAGATACCTCTCCGACAATCGGAGGACAAATCCTAATCTCAAATATGCCAACCCAACATGTACCTTCGGAGACACCTGTAATGTACCTTTATAATCACCCGATTACGCCAGACGCTTGGTAGCACCCAAAGTGTTCCTCGGCAAACGGAGTTGCATAATCTCATAGTCATAGGAACATGTATAAGTCATGAAGAAAAGCACTAGCAACAAACTATACGATCAGGTGCTATGCTAATGGAATGGGTCATGTCAATCGATCATTCAACCAATGATGTGATCCCGCTTAATCAAATAACAACTCCTTGTTCATGGTTAGGAAACATAACCATCTTTGATTAACGAGCTAGTCAAGTAGAGGCATACTAGTGACACTCTGTAGGTTTATGTATTCACACATGTATTATGTTTCCGGTTAATACAATTCTAGCATGAATAATAAACATTTATCATGATATAAGGAAATAAATAATAACTTTATTATTGCCTCTAGGGCATATTTCCTTCACCCATAAGTTAGTGCCACTTTGGGTTCACGACTAGTCATGTCGGCCCGGGTTCTCTGCCATATGGACGCTAGCAACACTATCATATACGTGAGCCAAAAGGCGCAAACGGTCCCGGGCCATGGTAATGCGACACCCGTGGGAATACCGTGCGTGAGGCCGCAAAGTGATATGAGGTGTTACCAGCTAGATCGATGTGACTTGGAATCGGGGTCCTGATAGCAGACTTGTTGCAAAAGGTTCTCGAAAAGTTCAAGGAGTTGACTATGATGAGATCTTCTCACTCGTAGCGATGCGTAAGTCTGTCCGAATAATGTTAGCAATTGCCGCATTTTATGATTATGAAATCTGGCAAATGGATATCAAAACTGCATTCCTTAATGGATTTCTTAAAGAAGAGTTGTAAATGATGCAACCAGAAGGTTTTATCGATCCTAAAGGTGCTAACAAAGTGCGCAAGCTCCAGCGATCCATTTATGGACTGGTGCAAGCATCTCGGAGTTGGAATATACGCTTTGATGAAGTGATCAAAGCATATGGTTTTATACAGACTTTTGGAAAAGGCTGTATTTACAAGAAAGTGAGTGGGAGCTCTGTAGCATTTCTAATACTATATGTGGATGACATATTCTTGATTGGAAATGATATAGAATTTCTGCATAGCATAAAGGATACTTGAATAAGAGTTTTTCAATGAAAGACCTCGGTGAAGCTGCTTATATATTGGTCATCAAGATCTATAGAGATAGATCAAGACGCTTAATTGGACTTTCACAAAGCACATACCTTGATAAAGTTTTGAAGAAGTTCAAAATGGATCAGTCAAAGAAAGGGTTCTTGCCTGTGTTACAAGGTGTGAAGTTGAGTCAGACTCAATGCCCAACCACTGCAGAAGATAGAGAGAAAATGAAAGTCATTCCCTATGCCTCGTCCATAGGTTCTATCATGTATGCAATGCTGTGTACCAGACCTGATGTGTGCCTTGCTATAAGTCTAGCAGGGAGGTACCAAAATAATCCAGGAGTGGATCAGTGGACAGCGGTCAACAACTGTTGGGGAACATAGCATGCAATTTCAAAAAAATTCCTACGATCACGCAAGATCTATCTAGGAGATGCATAGCAACGAGAGGGGGAGAGTGTGTCCACGTACCCTTGTAGACCGAAAGCGGAAGCGTTAGGTTAACGTGGTTGATGTAGTCGAACGTATTCACGATCCAACCGATCTAGTACCGAACGTACGGCACCTCCGAGTTCAGCACACGTTCAGCTCGGTGGCGTCCCTCGAACTCTTGATCCAGCAGAGGGTCGAGGGAGAGTTTCGTCAGCATGATGGCGTGGTGATGGTGATATGATCCGCGCAGGGCTTCGCCTAAGCACTACGACGCTATGACTGAAGGAGTAAACTGTGGAGGGGGGCACCGCACACTGCTAAGAACAATTGATGTGTCTTAGAGGTGCCCCCTGCCCCCGTATATAAAGGAGGGAGAGGGTACGAGGCCGGCCAAGGCGCGCCCCCAAGTGGGGAGGAGTCCTACTAGGACTCCAAGTGCAATTCGGACCCCCCCTTCCTTTTACCGGAGAGGGAAAGGGGGAAGGAGAGGGAGAAGGAGAAGGAAAGGGGGGCGCCGCTTCCTTCCCCACTCCAATTCACATCCTTTCCTTGTGGGGGGCGCGCCAACCCCTTGTGGGCTGGTGTGCCCCCCTCCCAAGGCCCATGTGGCCCATAACTTTCCCCGGGGGGTTCCGGTAACCCCTAGTACTCCGATAAGTACCCAGAACACTCCGAAACCATTCCGGTGTAAGAATACTATCATCCAATATATCAATATTTACCTCTCTACCATTTCGAGACTCCTCGTCATGTCCGTGATCTCATCTGGGACTCCAAACAATCTTCATTCACCAAAACACATAACTCATAATACAAATCGTCATCGAACGTTAACCGTGCGGACCCTACGGTTCGAGAACTATGTAGACATGACCGAGACACCTCTCCAGTCAATAACCAATAGCGGAACATGGATGCTCATATTGGCTCCCACATATTCTACGAAGATCTTTATCGGTCGAACCGTTATGACAACATACGTTATTCCCTTTGTCATCGGTATGTTACTTGCCCGAGATTTGATCGTCGGTATCCTCATACCTAGTTCAATCTCGTTACCGGCTAGTCTCTTTACTCTTTCTGTAATGCATCATCCTGCAACTAACTCATTAGTCACATTGCTTGCAAGGCTTATAACGATGTGCATTACCGAGAGGGCCCAGAGATACCTCTCCGATACTCGGAGTGACAAATCCTAATCTCGATCTATGCCAACCCAACAAAACACCTTCGGAGATGCCTGTAGAGCATCTTTATAATCACCCATTTACGTTGTGACGTTTGATAGCACACAAGATATTCCTCCGGTATCTGGGAGTTGCATAATCTCATAGTCAAAGGAACATGTATAAGTCATGAAGAAAGCAATAGCAATAAAACTTAACGATCATTATGCTAAGCTAACAGATGGGTCTTGTCCATCACATCATTCTCCTAATGATGTGATCCCGTTCATCAAATGACAACACATGTCTATGGTTAGGAAACTTAACCATCTTTGATTAACGAGCTAGTCTAGTAGAGGCTTACTAGAGACACTGTGTTTTGTCTATGTATCCACACATGCATCAAATTTCCGGTTAATACAATTCTAGCATGAATAATAGGTATTTATCATGATATAAGGAAATATTAATAACAACTTTATTATTGCCTCTAGGGCATATTTCCTTCAGTCTCCCACTTGCACTAGAGTCAATAATCTAGTTCACATCATCATGTGATTTAACACCAATAGTTCACATCGCCATGTGACCAACACCCAAAGGGTTTACTAGAGCCAATAATCTAGTTCACATCGCTATGTGATTAACACCCAAAGAGTACTAAGGTGTGATCATGTTTTTCTTGTGAGAGAAGTTTAGTTAACGGTCTACCACATTCAGAGCCGTATGTATTTTGCAAATTTTCTATGTCTACAATGCTCTGCATGGAGCTACTCTAGCTAATTACTCCCACTTTCAATATGTATCCAGATTGAGACTCAGAGTTATCCGGATCGGTGTAAAAGCTTGCATTGACGTAACTCTTTACGACGAACTCTTTATCACCTCCATAACCGAGAAATATTTCCTTAGTCCTCTTAGGTAACTAAGGATAACTTTGACCGTTGTCTAGTGATCCACTCCTGGATCACTATCGTACCCCTTTGCCAAACTCATGGCAAGGTACACAACAGGTTTGTTACAAAGCATGGCATACTTTATACAACCTATGGCTGAGGCATAGGGAATGACTTTCATTCTCTCTCTATCTTCTGCCGTGGTCGGGTTTTGAGTCTTACTCAACTTCATACCATACGACTCAGGCAAGAACTCCTTCTTTGACTGATCCATTTTGAACTCTTTCAAAAACTTATCAAGGTATGTACTCATTGAAAGTCTTATCAAGCGTCTTGATCTATCTCTATAGATCTTGATGCTCAATATGTAAGCAGCTTCAGTGAGGTCTTTCTTTGAAAAACTCCTTTCAAACACTCCTTTATGCTTTCCAAAAAATTCTACATCATTTCCGATCAACAATATTTCATTCACATATACTTATTAGAAAGGATGTAGTGCTCCCACTCACTTTCTTGTAAATATAGGCTTCACCGCAAGTCCGTATAAAACTATATGCTTTGATCAACTCATCAAAGCGTATATTCCAACTCCGAGATGCTTGCACCAGTCCATAGATGGATCGCTGGAGTTTGCACATTTTGTTAGCACCTTTAGGATTGACAAAACCTTGTGGTTGCATCATATAAAACTTTACTTTAATAAATCCATTAAGGAATGAAGTTTTGATATCCATTTGCCAGATTTCATAAAATGTGGCAATTGCTAACGTGATTCGGACAGACTTAAGCATCGATACGAGTGAGAAAATCTCATCGTAGTCAACACCTTGAACTTCTCGAAAACCTTTTGCGACAATTCGAGATTTGTAGATAGTAACACTACCATCAACGTTTGTCTTCCTCTTGAAGATCCATTTATTCTCTATGGCTTGCCAATCATTGGGCAGTCCACCAAAGTCCATACTTTGTTCTCATACTTGGATCCTATCTCAGATTTCATGGCCTCAAGCCATTTTGCGGAATCTGGGCTCATCATCGCTTCCTCATAGTTCGTAGGTTTGTCATGGTCTAGTAACATGACCTCCAGAACAGGATTGCCGTACCACTCTGGCGCGGAACGTGCTCTGGTTGACCTATGAGGTTTGGTAGTAACTTGATCTGAAGTTTCATGATCATCATCATCTGCTTCCTCTCTACTTGGTGTAGGCATCACGGGAACGATTTTCTGTGATGAGCTACCTTCCAATTCGAGAGAAGGTACAATTACCTCATCAAGTTCTACTTTCCTCCCACTCACTTCTTTTGAGAGAAACTCCTTCTCTAGAAAGGATCCATTCTTAGCAACAAAGATCTTGCCTTCGGATCTATGATAGAAGGTGTACCCAACAGTTTCTTTTGGGTATCCTATGAAGACGCACTTCTCCGATTTGAGTTTGAGCTTATCAGGCTGAAGCTTTTTCACGTAAGCATCACAACCCAAACTTTAAGAAACGACAGCTTAGGTTTCTTGCCAAACCACAGTTCATACGGTGTCATCTCAGCGGATTTAGACGGTGCCCTATTTAACGTGAATGCAGCTTTCTCTAATGCTTGACCCCAAAACGATAGTGGTAAATCGGTAAGAAACATCATAGATCGCACCATATCTAATAAAGTACGGTTACGACGTTCGGACACACCATTACGCTGTGGTGTTCCAGGTGGCGTGATTTGTGAAACTATTCCACATTGTTTTAAATGAAGGCCAAACTCGTAACTCAAATATTCGCCTCTGCGATCAGATCATAGAAACTTTATTTTCTTGTTACGATGATTCTCCACTTTACTCTAAAATTCTTTAAACTTTTCAAATGTTTCCGACTTGTGTTTCATCAAGTAGATATACCCATATCTGCTCAAATCATCTGTGAAGGTTAGAAAATAACGATACCCGCCCCGAGCCTCAACACTCATCGGACCGCATACATTGGTATGTGTTATTTCCAATAAGTCATTAACTGACTCCATTGTTTCGGAGAACGGAGTATCTTGCCCACGAGGCATGGTTCGCAAGTAGCAAATGATTCATAATCAAGTGATTCCAAAAGCCCATCTATATGGAGTTTCTTAATGCGCTTTGCACCAATATGACCTAAACGGCAGTGTCACAAATAGATTGCACTATCATTATCAACTTTTCATCTTTTGGCATCAATATTATGAATATGTGTATCACTACAATCGAGATTCAATAAACCACTTACATTGGGTGTATGACCATAGAAGGTTTTATTCATGTAAACAAGAACAACAATTATTCTCTGATTTAAATGAATAACCATATCGCAATAAACATGATCCAATCATATTCATGCTCAACGCAAACACCAAATAACATTTATTTTAGGTCCAACACTAATCCCGAAGGTAGAGGGAGTGTGCGATGGTGATCTTATCAACCTTGGAATCACTTCCAACACACATCGTCACCTCGCCCTTAACTAGTCTCTGTTCATTTTGCAACTCCTGTTTCGAGTTACTAATTTTAGTAACTGAACCGGTATCAAATACCCAGGGGTTACTATGAACACTAGTAAAGTACACATAAATAACATGTATATCAAATATACCTTTGTTCACTTTGCCATCCTTCTTATTCGCCCATTATTTGGGGTGGTACCACACTAGTGACCATTCCCTTTGCAGTAGAAGCACTCATTTTCAGGCTTAGGTCTAACTTTGGGCTTCTTCACGGGAGTGGCAACTTGCCTGCCATTCTTCTTGAAGTTCTCTTTCTTTCCTTTGCCCTTTTACTTGAAACTAGTGGTCTTGTTAACCATCAACAATTGACGCTCTTTCTTGATTTCTACTTTCGTCGATTTCAGCATCACGAAGAGCTCGGGAATCGTTTTCATTATCCCTTGCATATTATAGTTCATCACGAAGTTCCAGTAACTTGGTGATAGACTAGAGAACTCTGTCAATCACTACCTTATCTGGAAGATTAACTCCCACTTGATTCAAGTGATTTGTAGTACTCAAACATTCTGAGCACATGCTCACTGGTTGAGCTATTCTCCTCCATCTTGTAGGCAAAGTACTTGTCAGAGGTCTCATACCTATCGACTCGGGCATGAGTCTGAAATACCAATTCCAGCTCTTAGAACATCTCATATGCTCCATGGTGTTCAAAACATTTTTGAAGTCTCGGTTCTAAGTTGTAAAGCATGGCGCACTTAAACTATCAATTAGTCATCATATCGAGCTCGTCAAACGTTCATAACATCTACATCTGCTCCTGTAATAGGTCTGTCACCTAGCGGTGCATCAAGGACATAATTCTACTGTGCAGCAGTGAGGATAATCCTCAGATCACAGACCCAGTCCCCGTCATTGCTACTGTCGGTGTCAAAACCGGCGGATCTCGGGTAGGGGGTCCCGAACTGTGCGTCTAGGCGGATGGTAACAGGAGACGAGGGACACGATGTTTTTATCCAGGTTCGGGCCCTCTCGATGGAGGTAATACCCTACTCCTGCTTGATTAATATTGATGATATGGGTAGTACAAGAGTAGATCTACCACGAGATCAAGGAGGCTAAACCCTAGAAGCTAGCCTATGGTATGATTGTTGTTCGTCCTACGGACTAAAACCCTTCGGTTTATATAGACACCGGATAGGTTAGGGTTACACAGAGTCGGTTACAATGGTAGGACATCTACATATCTGTATCGCCAAGCTTGCCTTCCACGCCAAGGAAAGTCCCATCCGGACACGGGACGAAGTCTTCAATCTTGTATCTTCATGGTTTAGGAGTCCGGCCAACGGTGATAGTTCGGCTATCCGGACACCCCCTAATCCAGGACTCCCTCAGTAGCCCCTGAACCAGGCTTCAATGACGATGAGTCCGGCGCGCATATTTTCTTCGGCATTGCAAGGCGGGTTCCTCCTCTGAATACTTCATAGTAGGTTTTGAACACAAGGATAGTGTCCGGCTCTGCAAAACAAGTTCCACATATCACCGTAGAGAGAATAACTTTTGCACAGATCTGCTGACGTATTCCATGGCGTGACATCACACCGCGGCCAGGCCTTTATATGAATCGTTTTTTACTGTTCCACCTCAGTGCGTTTAGCGAGGCGGTTTCCCCAGCACGTCTTATCAAAGCAAAGATCGTGCCCCCTTATTTCGGGATTCTCATCAATACGGAAGTGGGTAACCCATCCGCGCCATTGATTACGGCGCTTGGGAGATAAGCGAGTTTTACCAGGCTGGTGGGGGACGCATAGCTTTGTCCGTCCATATAAGGGGATAAGGATCCACCTTTTCACCTACGCCTTCTTCCTCCTTTGCTTATCCATTTCACAAGACTCGAGCTCCAAATACTAAGTCCGCACACCCCACCTCAACCTTCTCCAACAATGTCCGGAGCGGGAGGCAGGTGGATGGCCTCCTCCGTCACGGAGGGGCACATCACAAAGCTGCGGGAGGCCGGATACTTGTCCAGCAACATCACGCACCGGCTGCCCAACACGGGACAGCTCATTCCAACCCCCAGGCCCCATGAGAGGGTGGTGTTTCTCCCCCACTTCTTCCGCGGACTAGGTTTTCCACTTCACCCATTTGTCCGGGGCTCATGTTCTACTACGGCCTAGACTTCCACGATCTGGCCCCGAATTTCATCCTCAACATCTCGGCGCTCATCGTCAGTGTGCGTAGTCCTTCCTTCAGATCCAGCCCCACTTCGCTTATGGCTGAAGATCTTCAATGTCAGGTCAAGGTAGTGGGCGGCCGCTGCCGGAGTCGGAGGCGCCATGGTTGGCAAGATGGCCAAATTCCTATGGCTCGAGGGCTCCTTTGTGGAGACAATAAAGGTGGCAATCGGGTGGTTCTATATCACCGAGCCGGGCGACCCCAAATGGGCGGCGGCCCCAATTCAGATCTGGCTTCCCCACACGGCTCTCGCCATGGAAAGAGACGAGCTCGACGTGGGGGAATTCAGATGAGCTATCCGACTCCAAACATGCGTCCAAACCGTGGACAAGAATCTCAGGCTTGTCAACGTAATCCAGGTGATGCTCATCTGCCGGATTCTCCCATGCCAACAACGGGCCTTCAAATTGTGGGAGTTCGATCCGGCACAACACCCAACCCTGAAAAGGCTCTTCGACACTACGTACGAAGATGCCTGGAAGGTGCTGTTCAAGGGCGCCGAGGCTCCCACATCCGCTACCAAAGATCGCGGATTCAGCTCGCAGCGTCAAGCCAGCGAGGTAAGTTATTTTACCCTTTACGGGACTCTTTTTTCATAGAATGACTCTATGTGGGATCTAAAACTCCCTAACCTTTAACAGGACTGGCTGAAGACGTCCGGACAGGTTAACTATCCGGCCCCTTTGCCAGAAGACCCAGCAGACGCCCGATTGACGGGGCTGCTGGCTCCGGTACCTCATGTGGTGCCGGAGAAGAAGGCCAAGAAGGAGGCAACGGGAACTCGAAGGAGCTCCCGACGCCTGGTGTTGTCAGATTCTGAAGAAGAATCTTCCCCTGAGAACGAGGAGGAGGAAAAAGAAGCCTCTCCCCCAGCGGGGGAGGAGAGGAAAAGGAAGGCCGCCTAACCGGGAAGGCCGGAGGGTCCAAGAAGGAAGGACCTTCCCGGACTTCTCCACCAACGCCGACAACGACGAGGGGAGGGCCAACAAGGGCCAAGCCTCGGCGAGATCGTAAGTGTCCGGATACCCATGGCTTTTTCATTGCATAGTGTTCTCTAATGCCGAACAATCATGCAGCCCGCCTAAGGGCGAAGCTCGCTTCGCCGAGCGGGTCCCCGAGTTCGCCGGAAATGGAGAGTACTTCACTTCGGCCGCCGCCTCACCTCACGCCGCGGACGACGCCGAGCTGGGGCCCCAAGGGGGCCTGGTCAAGAGGAGGTGGCGCAGGAGGCGCCGCAAGGCAACCTCCCGGACTCCAGACGCGTGGGGGGCGAGACCCCTAGGGGTTTCTAAGCCCACCCTTGTCCGACTCCATAACGGAACCTTCAGCGGTTTCAAAGTCCGCCAGCCGCCCTTCAGAAGAAGTGTAAGACGCGGTGTCTTCCGCCCAACCGAGGCACCGGATAACATCGGAGGCGCTTAACAGCGCTCCATCGAGGAGGAGCACCGCATCGTTATGAGTGCGGTGATCCGGACATTCATCCGCCAAGAGCGGGCTGACTGAAGCTCTACAAGCCTTCTAACAGGCTTTGAGGTAAGTTTAGAATATGTAAAAATATTACCGCATAGACAAGAGCCTCGATGCTTAGTTCGTGTTCGGAAAGAAAAGCCGGACTAAGGATCTAAAAAGATATACGCAGGAGTCTAACATAAGTGTGTCAATATGGGAATGCAGGCGCTGCTGACCTCCGCCAGACCGATCATGGAGGTCAATGCATTGAAGCAGAGCCTCGAGCGGTCCGAGAACGAGCTCGGCCTTGCCAAGAAGCAGCTCGAGGACAAGGAAGGTAAGTAATACCTTATTAAAGAAATACCTTATAGAAAGGTTTCGGTTGCAAAAAATAACAGGAATAACATGGGTACTGCAGGGGCCACGAACGAGGTGGCGACCCTGAAGGAAGCGGTGTCCGTGGCCGAAAACAAAGCGGCCGCGGAGCGCACCGAGCGAGAGAAGGGGGAGGCGCAGCTGGCGGAGGTGCGGCAAGAGCTCCAGGCTCTCGTGAAAAAACACGAGGGTTTGGAGCATGACTCGAAGACCCGAGAGTCCGAGCTTGCCTCGGCTCTTGAGAGTGCCAAAGCTGCTAAGGCCGAGGCCCAAAAAGCCCTCCAAGAAATTGAATCATTAAATAAGATAGCGGCGGGTAAGGCATTCTTTATGCAAAGCATGCATGTGAAAGTGAATTACCTGTTACTTACCCGGATTCGGAGCTCTCCAGGAGCATTCGCAGATCTGCCCCGTAGTGTGTCTGATGCTGCCGCATTCTACCGCGCCAAGGAGGGGAGCTCGACGGAGAAGGTGTTCTGGTCTCAAGATATCGAGGCCGGACGTGATGCCCCTAAGCGACCAGCTGAAGCAGCTGGTCGAGCTCCACAAGGTCGCCGAACAGGCCATGAGGGGCCTCATAGTTCGGTTGTGGCCATTATAAGCCATGCCTGGGAGCTACTTTGGGCTAGTGCGGCGGCTGGTGGACCTTGTCCACGGATTGAAGTCATCAAAGCGCCCGCTCTGCATTGAAGGTGCCTGTTGGCCCTTGCCCGTGCTAAAGTGCACTGGGGCAAGCTGGATGCGGAGAAGCTTGTGACGGACGGGCCACCGAAGGGCAAGGAGCATCGCACGCCCGAAATGTACTATGAGGGCCTCCTGAAGGGTGCCCGCCGAATAGCGGATGAGTGCTCCAAAGATGTAATTTTTTAATAGACTCACATTTGTTATCCTATACGCTGAAAACTTGTTCATATGCGCTAAGCAACGCTTGTTAATTTAAAATATTACCTTCTATGCGTCCGTTTATCAAATTTGAGAGATGGCAAGTCGTTATTTCAGCCCCCATGCCACGAAAGTGTTTGGGGTGTTGGGATAAACTTGAGCGCTCTTGTTCCCATTCTTGGGTCCATCGAGGGAGGCGCTCAACGCAACGAACAAGGCAACCGGACTTATAATGCTTGAACACTCTCACTTAGCCATAGAATTCTATAATTTTAAATTTCGGCGAAGCCCCTAGTATTCGGAAGACCGAGTTCGGGCGCTATCCACGCCTTTGCCGGACAATGTCGGTTCCTCGCTCTAAGCGGCATAAGTCTTTAGGGACCAAAAACCTCTCGAACAGCGATCGCTCTCGCCTCTATCATGACGGTTAGTTTTAGCTTTTCCACCGAGGTGCTCAACCCAGCTCAACCGGGGCACAATCGCAGTGGTTCTCCTAGTGGTACCTTAGCCGATATAACAGAACGTAAGGTACCAAAACATAGGAGTCGGGCAAACCCAACTATTGACCCAAGACATGATTCGGAGTTGATGCATATAATGCTATAAGTTCGGGGTGCCGCACTTGTGAAAGTGTTCGGACTTATCACACCATAATTTTGGGGTACTTAAGCCCCTGGTGTATTGGCCGTACCAAATTGTACGGTTGCGCAATGTCATAAATGAACATATATACAGATATAGAAAGGAGTGCAATAATAGGCAAAAGCTATGTATTGGTTATTAAAAAGAAACTGCAAATAAAAGCAGAACGATACAAATTGTGTGATAAGCAAGGGATGGGACTATTTAACATGTCCCCCTCCAGGGGCAAGCTACGGGATGGTATGTAAAACAGGTATAATGCTCATAATAGAGACCACCGACACTGACGTAGTTTTTCGCTTTCTGGCGGTTGCATCGTATTCGGGCGTGAATGCGGGGGTGGCTTCGGAGAACAGAGTCCTGAAAGTAAGAAAAAGGAAAAATAAAAAGAATGACACAATTGGGAGCCCCTAGTGCGGTTGAGCCGCATTCTGGGCGTGTCGTGGTCGTGCCCCTCCCCTTATGCCCATGGTATCTCCAGAGCGTAGTTATGTACGCGTAGTACTGGCTTCGCGGTTTCGCGAGGGCTGGGGTTGGGGCCGGATTGCTACGCTTGCTTGGATCGTGCTAGGCGGTCTTGTTGTAGGTTATTCCGGGCGCGCTTGATAGTGTCCGGACGTTTAGTGGCTGGACTCGAGAGTTGCTGTGAGAGGCTGCTTTGCACCTCCGCCGCGAGGGCCGCCGTGTGCTCCTCCGTTCGGAGAGAGCGTTCGGTGTTTACATTGACCGTGATTACTCCTCGAGGGCCTGGCATCTTGAGCTTGAGGTATGCGAAAGCGGCACCGCATTGAACTTTGCAAATGCGGTTCGCCCAAGCGAAGGCGTGATAGCCGCCATGAACGGGACCATGTCGAAGATTAACTCTTTGCTTCGAAGTTATCCGGGATCCGAAGACCACTTCGAGTGTGGCGAGCCTGTACAATTGGCCTCTACACCGGTATGACGCCTTTAAAGGTCGTCTTTGTAGGTTTAATCCTTGAGGGTCTATGCCCATTTTTGCGACCGTATCCCGATAAAGCAGGTTCGGGCTGCTAACGCCGTCCATCGGGACTCGGTGAGGTGAAATCCGTCAATAATTGGGTCAAGAACCAATGCGGCGAAACCGCCGTGGACGGATGCTAGTAGGGTGGTCCTTCGATCAAGGTGATCGGGCAGAAGACCATGGGTTGAACTTGGGCGATCGCTCCATCGCATATACGTCCCTTAGTGCACGCTCCGCTCCCTTTTGGTTATATGGGTTGCGTATATCATGTTCACCATCCGCACTTGTGTGGGAAAGCCCTTCTGTCCTCTATTGTTCGGCGGCCGGGGCTCTTCCTCGTCGTCACTATGCAGCCCCTTGTCATTGAGTTCGGCACTTAACTTGCAAGCTTGCTTGAACACCCAACAATCCCTGTTGGTGTGATTGGCTGGTTTTTCGGGGGTGCCATGTATCTAGCACAAGCGATCGAGTATTCGGTCCAAGTTGGATGGGCCCTGGGTATTTCTTTTGAATGGCTTCTTCCATCGACCGGTTTAGAGCTCTGAATCCGCATTGATCGCCGATCTTCATCATTATCACCCGCACGCGGCGCTTGTTCTTGTTGCAACGCGACCTGCCATTGCTGTCCTTGGTATCCGAACTACCAGGGTTTTTGGTCAAGTTGTTGCTTCAAGCTAGCCAGCTGTCCTCTCCCGCGCAAAAGCGGATCATGATTGTTGTGAGGGCTGCCATTGATTTCGGCTTTTCCTGTCCTAGGTGCCGGGCAAGCCATTCCTCGCGGATGTTATGTTTGAAGGCTGCAAGGGCCTCTGCATCCGGACAGTCAATGATTTGATTTTTCTTGGTTAGGAACCGTGTCCAGAATTGTCTGGCCGATTCTTCTGGCTGCTGAATTATATGGCTAAGGTCATCGGCATCTGGTGGTCGCACATATGTGCCCTAGAAGTTATCAAGGAATGCGGCTTCCAGGTCCTCCCAACAACCAATTGATTCTGCTAGCAAGCTTTTGAGCCAATGCCGAGCTGGTCCCTTAAGCTTGAGTGGGAGGTATTTGATGGCATGTAGATCATCACCGCGGGCCATGTGGATATGGAGGAGATAGTCCTCGATCAAGACCGCAGGATCTGTGGTACCATCGTATGATTCGATGTTTACGGGTTTGAAGCCCTCAGGGATTTGATGATCCATTACTTCATCTGTGAAGCATAGTGGGTGTGCGGCGCCTCTGTATTGGGCTATATCACGACGTAGCTCATATGAGCTTTGTTCATCGTGTTCGCCCGCCGGGTTTGTTGTATCCGGCGCGACAGTAATCATCCCGAGTCGTTGGGCGCCCACGCGATCCGTAGATTGATCTTGTATGTTTTGCTTTATCCTCCAATATATCTCGCAAGTCCGGCGCGTTTTCCCGTGCCTTGGTACTTTTTGAGCGGCGTTGGGGTGTGGCTTGAGCGGATGGCCGAGAGGCTTCTTTGTCGCGGCCACGGGGTGGCCGGTATGCCATGTCGTGCGCTGGTGACTTGGGTGCTTCCTCCTCTGATCGAGGCAACGGCCTGCATTTGGGGTAGTTTTTGGAGGGGCGTTAGAGTTCATACTCTTCGGCTGCAAGGAATTCAGTCCATCTGTCAGCTAGCAGGTCTTGGTCAGATCTAAGTTGTTGCTGCTTTTTCTTGAGGCTGCTTGCCATGGCTATAAGCCTGCGTTTGAAATGCTCCTGTTGGCGGGATCCTCAGCACGATTTAATTCGTCATCGTTGAGGCTTGCCTCATCTTCGAGGGAGGCGATAATTATCGCCCTCTACCTCTTTTCTCGCCGCCAGACCGTCGTGCGGAGTTGCTTCTCCTCCTCCCGCACCGAGTCCCGCCGAGGGGGTTGTCTTCGCACTATCCGGGTGTTATTATCTCCGTGCCGAATCACCGCTTTTTGCTATGGCGGATTTAGAGCGGCGCCGACGCCGGGCGCTTTGGTTGCTTCTTGGAGGGTCATCCTCCGTTGTTCCATCGCCGCTCCCATCTTTTGGGATGTCCACCATGTATATGTCGATGACGAGGTGGCCTTCCAGTGCCCTCGTAGGCGCTGGTCTTGGTCGCCTCCGCATCGCCGCCCATACCGCCGATGTCTTCGAGTCGAAGTCGAGCATGTCGGTTAAATCATCGGCGGTGGCTACAAAGTGGGTGGTGGGTGGGCGTTGAATTTCTTCGTTGTCCGCATCCCAACCTTCCTGCCATGAGTCCGCCCGTGGCTCTCCGAGATAAAGAGAGAGACTTTAGTGAATTCAGGATGTCGCCAAAGGGCGAATGCCGAAAGATGTCCGCGGTGAACTCCATGACCGCACCCAATCGGATTCGATTGGCAAGGGGCGGAGGGTTCGGAGTGCAAGAGGAGTCCGCACCGAGTCAAGGTCTTCGCAGCGACATGGATGGAGTTCGCCAATCGCCAGAGATCGTAGCCCCGAGGCGGTGTCCAACCACTCGCCCTCGATCGGGAATCCGCCCGGACTACGGGTCGGAGCGGATGCCGGTGCGACCTCCGTGGCAATCGCTCGCGGCAGAGCTAGATCATACCCATCGAGACAGTGCGGCACGCTCTGTTGTGGCTCGAATCCGTCGAAGATCAAGTCCCCACGGACATCGGCCGTATAGTGCAAAGCCGCCGAATACGAAGATCTGTCCGGGGAGAAAAGTCTCACCCTAGACCGCGTCGTTGTTGATGATCGAAGGAGCCATCGGGCCTATCGGTGACGCATACGAGGAACTCTCAATGAAAGCACCAATGTCGGTGTCAAAACCGGCGGATCTCGGTAGGGGGTCCCGAATCGCAATGCGTCTAGGCGGATGGTAACAGGAGACGAGGGACACGATGTTTTTACCCAGGTTCGGGCCCTCTCGATGGAGGTAATACCTGTCAGGACCCCGATCCCAAGTCACATCGACCTAGCTGGTAACACCTCATATCACTTTGCGGCCTCACGACGGTATTCCCACGGTGTCGCTTACCATGGCCCGGACCGTTTGCGCCTTTTGGCTCACGATATGATAGTGTCGCTAGCATCCACATGACAAAGAACCCGGCCGACATGGCTAGTCGTGAACCCAAAGCGCACTAACCTATGGGGACAGCATACATGAAACACTTCGAGCATGTCGGTCATCAACGATGAACTCGGCTGTAGCTCTGGCTAACAGGACTCGTATCCCGGCTGTAGCAGGCTAGGCAGGACTCAAGTATCACCGCGTGACATTTCAAGGGACAGATATAGGAACGAAATGAATCACATGCCGCCAGATCAAGTGTCCAAGCAGAGTGCTGGGCTAGCAGGACTCCGTGAACCGGGCAGTAGCGGACTACTATCGCCGAAGCACGAGACTACATTTCCCATATGAGAGGCTGCCAAGGATAAACAACTAGTTTGTCGGATCCCACTCATACCAAGCATTTCAATCATACACGCAATATGCCCGATATGAGTAAATACAACAAGGCATCACAACAAAACTCTACAACTCAAGTACTTTATTTAAGTGGCTCCGAGGAGCCATACATAACACATTCATACAGGTAGGGGTCACATGACCCAACACTCAAGTCATACAATCATACAAGCACATGCGAAGCAAAGTAGTCCGAGTACGCACTCTAGAAAGAAAGAAAGCTTGTTGGAGCCTTTCTATCTACAATGGCCCTTCACAAGTCTTAGATCGCCACCTGGGTGGCTAGCTTACTCGTCGAAGTCAACATCTACATAGAATCCGTCGGAGGGGGTAGTATAGTCCTCTCAAAAATATTGATTACAAACATGAGTACAAAAGTACTCAGCAAGTCTTACCACGTAATCCTATCATACATGCACATTCTCAAGAAGGAGGTGGAGTTATTTGCAGCAAGCCAGCTTTGACTCTTGGCTGCTATCCCACGTGACACACTTTGTAAAGCATTTTGTCGCATACCAGTCCACTAATCACCAACACAATACTCCACCGTGGATCCTCTCTCGTCATCCCCGAGAGGGCCATCCACGATACTCACACTTATCTTGAGGCTTTTAGTAGTATCCATTTACTTGTCTATGAACTGATATAGGTAACCCGAAGTCCTTCTCCGTGGACACGGCTATTCAATAGATCATATTTAACCCCGCAGGGTATACTTCTTCACACACGCTCACCACTTATCGCCGCTTACACGACATGTACTGCAACCTTCAAGCGGAAGCCCAACGTGGGTGTCGGCCTCAGCCTACCTAAACACTCAAGTCCCTAGTCCAGTGTATCGCCTATTCGGTTCCATCCGCAGGAGTCCGCCGAGGTTTCCCATACAGCCCCGAACGATGTGTGCAGGGTTCCCGAGATACCAAACGGCACTCGGTACACATCAACACGGTGCCTACCGCAACACAACCCACCCCTAAGGTCAGCGTATGCGTGCGGCCCCAAAGAAGCTACAAACACCGTAAACTACTTGCAACTCCCGGACTATGAACAGGGGTGGTTAAGAAGCCGAGAGGGTCCATTGGTTTCGGGCCCAATGCGTGGTAGTAGCTAGTTCATGGATCACAAACACAGATCTCAGTTCTTAAGTGCGGCCTCAATGAAACAACCCACCATGTACTCCTACATGGCCTCTCATCGATACCTTTACCAAATCGTGTTCAACACTTTCACTCGAACCAACACAACCTTTCACTCCAGTTCATCATCCCGATGAGCCGACGACACAACTCTAAGCATAGCAAGCATAGCATGGTAGGAATCACAAACATGGCTCAATCAACTCCTACACATACTAGTGGGTTTCATCTAGTTATCGTGGCAATGACAGTCATGCAAAGGAAGTGGGTTCAACTACCGCAGCACACAACAGTTGAATCGCGTTGTCTTAATGCAAGAAACGAGAGCGAAGCGAGAACATGGGTTTGTATCGAATGATCAATGAATTGCTTGCCCGATGGAACTGGGGTAGAGAACGCCTTCGATGGGTAGTCGAGGTTATCTTCGGGGGCAGAACCTATCATGAAAACACACCGAAATAAACATACAAACAATATGCAACAATATGATGCATGCTATGACATGGCAATATGGATGTGTGTTGGCCTAATGCAAGTTGAAGGAACAGGGGATGAACTCATTTGAATCAAGGATTCAAATGATAGCTCATTTGAGTTAGTCCTAATGGTACAATATCTTATTCTGGTTATTCAGCATAGTTAACTTGTTTTAACATGCATGAAACCTGTACCAATGGATAGAGTGTATTTTTCTGATAATTTTTCATATATAAATCTTTGCATTTGGAGTTATAGATAAAAAGTTATAAGCATTTGAAATTTGAATTATATTCTGGAATTTACTATATAGAAATAATTCCAGAATTTGAATTAATGTGTCAGCATGAGGTCAGCGTGACGTCAGGGGTCAACGGGGTCGTCCAGGTCAAACTGACCAGTGGGACCCGCATGTCAGGGTTAGTTTAACTAATTAGTTTTAGTTAGAACTAATCCTAATTAGTTTAACTGGAGGGGGGTCCACCTTTCATTGACTCAGAGAGTCAACAGGGCCCACGGACAGGGTCAACTCACCGGCGTCTAGCCGCCGGCGAGGCCAGGCGCGGCGGAGAAAGTGCTTTTGCACCTTCCGGCCATCAAATGGAGCGCGGGGAGCATCTACGTGAAGCTGGAGGTGAGCCGCGGTGTTTGGTGGGGTCAGTTGGGTTAGGGGTGGCCGGAGTGGGCGCCGGCGACGAGTCGGGCGGCGGCCGGGGCTCGGGTGATGTCGGGTTTGGTGTTAGAGGGCTCGGCGAGGCGCGGGAAGTGCATAGCTAGGCCCGTTGGGGCGTGGTGAGTGTGATGGACGCGGTGGCATGGCCGTTAGGTGGCCGGAGCCTCGTCGGCGACGAGCTCCGCGGCGGTGGGTTCGGGTGATCGACGTGTGCTCGTGGTGGTGCACGAGGAAGAGAATGGAGGGGATGGAAAGGTAGCCAGGCTCACGGTGAACCTGTGGAGAGCCTCGTCGGGGTCGGGGGCGGTCTGATGCGGCGGCGACGGCGATGGGGATCTCCGGCGGTGGCGGGGTCGGGCGAGGTCGGTGGGGCAGCTTCGGGGCGAGCAGGAGCTCGGGCTTGGCTTGTTCGACGGAGTCGACGATGGCGAGGCGACCAGACAAGGTCCCGTGGCGCGGGGGCGGCGGTGGCTACGGCTACGACGGAGGAGCGGCGACGGTGGCGTCGGCCATGGCGAGGGGGAGCGAAGGAGAGGAGGCAGGGGAAGAATGGGGTGTCTGGGGTCGGGCGACGACGCTGGGTCGCCCAGGCGGCGGCGGGCGAGGGTGAAGCAGTGGCGGCCAGCTGCGTGGCGCGCGCCAAGGCCGGCCAAGACATTAGTTGCTCGCTCAAGCCGAGCCAAGCAGCTACATTGGCGCTGACTCTTGGCTGGGCAGGGGGTGGGCAGGCCTTGAGCTGATGTAAGGTTTCCCTCTTTTTTTTAGTCTTTTCTATTTTCTGCAACTTTGTTAGGATTTTTAAAAATACCAAAACTATTTTAAAAATCACCAAAATGCTCCTGGTCACTTGTTGGAATATTCCCAACATGAAACATTTCAGTTTGGCAATTTTTGAACATTTAAAATATTTTTCATAATTTGAAATGCTCATTTCAAAAACTTGTGAATTAA
Organism: Aegilops longissima; assembly: GCA_021605205.1. Taxonomy (NCBI): domain Eukaryota; kingdom Viridiplantae; phylum Streptophyta; class Magnoliopsida; order Poales; family Poaceae; genus Aegilops; species Aegilops longissima. The sequence goes on along the minus strand of CM038682.1, from coordinate 660,523,020 downwards.
TTCTAGAACCCTTAGGTGACCTAGAAAATGGTGCACCTCCTTTGTCATGGGTTATGAACCCAAACAAAGAGGATGAGCATTTTGAAGGGCATTTCGGATTCATTGAAATAAATTTTAGTAAACCCTAGTTCTTTTAAGGAGGGGGTGTTCGGGGTTTCGCCTTCCCATTTCAAATTCAAATGAAATTTAAACATGATGCACACCCTAATGCATGGTCTATCCGGGATGTGACAACTCACCCCACTCAAAAGAATCTCGCCCGAGATTTAGGATCTGATGCGAAAAAGGTGGGATACTCAAGTCGAAGACGATCCTCCCTTTCCCAAGTTGCTTCTTGCTCGGAATGGTTTGACCATTGAACCTTTAGAAACTTGATATTCCGACGTCGAGTGGTACGCTCAGTTTGATCGAGGATACGAACGGGGTACTCTCGATAGGTGAGGTTATCTTGGAGATCAAGCGTTTCGTGGTCTACTCCACGGATAGGATCCGAGAAGCAACGCCTGAGTTGGGAAACGTGGAAGACATCGTGGACTTTGGAAAGATGCGGAGGTAGTTCCAATTGGTAGGCAACTTCCCCTCATTTGGCAAGAATGCGAAAGGGTCCAATGTAACGAGGAGCCAACTTGCCTTTGATATCAATCGATGGGTTCCTTTAGAGGGTAACCGAAGGTAAGCTTCTTCGCCAATTTCATAAGCCATAGGCTTATGCTTGCGTCATATTGGCTCTTTTGACGAGATTGGGCTGTTTTCAATTTCTCACGGATAACGCGAACCTCGCTTTCTTCGCTTCCTCGAATCATATCCGGCCAAAGAGTTGTCTCTCCGGTTTCGACCGTTAAGAGGCGCTCACATTTCCGCCCATAAAGAACTTCGAAAGGGCTTTGCCCAAGCTGGCTTGATAGCTATTGTTATAAGTTTAACTCGGCGAATGGAAGGCATTTCTCCCAATTCATGCCGAAAGAGATGATGAAGCTCAAGCATATCCTCTAGGATTTGATTGACTCGCTCTACTTGACCACTTGATTGGGGATGGAAAGCGGTGCTAAAGGAGAGACGAGTTCTATAGCGCTTTTGGAAACTTTCCCAAAATCGAGAGGTGAAGAGACTCCCACGGTCTGAGTTAATTTCCAATGGAACACCATGAAGAGACACTATTCGAGAGATGTACAAATCAGCTAGCTGGCTAGCGGTTATACTCTCACGAACAGGTAGGAAGTGGGCTACTTTGGAAAGACGATCGACGACAACGAAGATAGCATTATTCCTCTCTTGGTCCTGGGAAACCCGTAATGAAGTCCATACCGATTTTATCCCATTTCCATTCAGGAATTTCCAACGGTTGAAGGGTACCAAAGAGGTCGTTGATGCTCGCTTAACTCGACGACGACGCCGCAGATTAGCAATGTATTGAGCAATTTCTCTCTTCATCCTAGTCCACCAAAACCTCCGGCGAGATCTTGATACATTTTAGTACTACCAGGATGAATGGTGAGAGGAGAGTCATGAGCTTCCTTAAGGATCAATCGCCTCAGGTTGCGCACCTTGGGAACCACTAGACGGTCTCCAAAGAACACGACACCTTGTTCATTAATGGAGAAACAATCTGCGACTCCTTTCTTGATGTTTCTCCCGACACGGAGACTCTCGGATCTACCTTCCGTGCTTTGATGATCTGATCCGAAGGTAGGTTTCGCCACCGTGGTGGAAAGGAATCCTCGAGGAACAATGTGAAGATTAAGCTTACGAAATTCCTCGTGGAGAATTGGTTGACTTTGTTGTAACATCAGATTGTTACAATAAGATTTGCGACTTAGTCGCCAGCCATGACATTGGCTTTGCTCGGGTGTAAGATATTCCTAAGTCGAAATCTGTAATCAACTCGACCCAACGCCTTTGCCCGAGATTCAGATCCGTTGGGTGAAGATATATTTCAGACTTTGGTGATCGGTGTAGATTTCGCAACGATTACCCGTAAGGTAATGTCGCCAGGTTTTGAGTGCATGAACCATCGCCGCAAGCTCTAGATCGTGTGGGGTAGTTATCCTCATGTGGACGAATCGCCGAGATGCGAGGCAATCACATGACGATCTTGCATGAGTATGCAACCTAGTCCTTGTCGCGAGGCGCGCGAAGAGATAATAAAGTCCTTAGAGATCTGGTGGAACAAGTACGGAGCAGATGTCAGCGCCTTTTCGGTTCGAAAGCTGATCTCGCATCGTGGCGCCCATTCAACTTCTTATCTTTCTTGAGGAGTTCGTTAGAGGTTTAGCAACTTTAGAGAAATTTCGACGTAAGCGGCGGCAATAGCTCGCTAAACCGAGGAAACTCCGAACTTGCTTGACCGATTCAGGTGGAGTCCAATCAAGGACGGCTTGAACTCGCTTCGGGATTGACAGCAATACCCTTACCAGAGATTACATGTCCTAGATAGGTCACTTACGCAACCGAATTCACATTTAGAGAATTTGGCATAAAGGCGGTGCTCTCAAGTTTCATCAATACTAGCCTTAGGTGTTCGCATGTTCTTCCTCATTCTTGAGTAGATGAGTATATCATCGAGGTATACCACTACTAATTTATCCAAATACTCCATGAAGATTGAGTTCATTAACCGAGAGAAGGTGGTGGAGCATTGGTTAACCCAAGGACATGACGGTGTACTCAGATTGGCCATAACGAGTGACAAAGGCCGCTTTAGGAATGTCCCCGTTTTGATTTTGATTTGATGGTAGCCCAACCTCAAATCCATCTTGAAAAGATTGAGGATCCAGCGAGCTGATCATACGTGTCGTTGATCCCGGGAGCGGATACTTGTTCTTGAGGGTGACCAAATTGATGTGTCGGTAATCTACAACCATCCGATCCGTACCATCCTTCTTCTTGACGAAGAGGACGGGCAAGCCCATGGAGATGAACTAGGACGGATGAAACCCTTTTGCAAGGACTCATCGAGTTGTTTCTTAAGTTCAGCTAGCTCTAGGGGTGCCATTTTATAAGGTCTCCTAGAGATTGGGACGGTTCCGGAATAAGATCTATCACGAACTCGACATCCCCGCGGTGGAACACTGGCAGTTCTTCCGAAAGACATCCGGAAATCACGGACTCACCGGAATATCTTCGAGGTCCGGAAGAGGGTTGGCATTTATGAGTAAAGTGGCGCTTAGACACTCGGGTTAAAACATCCACCGCTTTGCCCAAGAATGGGTAAGTTGGAGTTCTCGTAGAGCAATCAATCTTAGCGTAATGGGGTGACATCCAGTCCATGCCCAAGATGATGTTTATGTCCGAGGACTTGAGAGCTATTAGAGATGCAAGAAAGACTAATCTGTCGACAAGAATTTCATTCCCATGACTTATTCTAGAGGTTTGCCATCTAGAACCGTGGAGTTTGAATTTCCATGGAGGTAGGCATGTCACGTAATGTGTGTTGTGCAATCGAGCATAGCTCTCGTAAATAAATGGATGAGATGCTCCAAGATCAAAAACAACGATTGCCGGATGGCAATTAACAAGAAGCGCATCGAGGACGACGCTGGGATCCTCATAGGTTTCTTCAGCAGAGACATAGTTGACATGGCCCACGGCGGTGGCAACCGGCTTGGCATAGGGCATCTTTCCCGCTGGCTTGCCGCGCCAACAGACTTTCCAGCTTGATTGGGGTTGTTCTGGGACACTCTCGGATATAGTGGCCTGCCTCTCCACACTTGAAGCAAGTGATCACATTTGGCCGTGGAGCAGCACTAGCGGTTGGACCTCCATAAGTCTTGGGTGGAAAATACGGTTGGTTGGGGCGAGGCGCTCAAGGATGGCCTCGGGGTGTACTGGGTGGTAGAGCCGATTGGGACCCAAACCCGCGCTTCGGGATCCAGAGCGGATGACGATCCAGAATCACGGATGTGCTTATGGAAGCCTCAAAATCAGTCTGCCAGCCTCGCTACCGATAGCCTTATTGACTAGCTTCGAAAGAGGTGCACTCATGTAGGCGGAGATCTCGGCGTAGCTCGAGGCTAAGTCCTTACGGAACCTCGCCGCTTCTTAGCATCGGTAGAAACTTCTTCGAGCATAACGTGCTAACCTCCCGAATTCACGGTCAGAGGCATCCACCGTCACCGCCTTGGGTGAAACGCAAAATTCTCATGTTTGCGGTCCATAAGACCTTCTCGAATATGGTGCTCACGGAAGGCGGCACTGAATTCATCCCAAGTTGTAACTTGTCCAGCCGGACGATAGCCTCATAATTTTCCCACCGAGATCGGCGGGGCCTTCCAGATGATAGGCAGCAAAGGTAACCTTGTCAGCCTCAGCCACGCTGGCGGAACGCAGCTTGTGGTGGATATCGCGGAGCAATCATCTGCGCCGAGAGGCTCGACGGAACATTTGAATTTTGGAGGATATAGCTTGACGAAATCGTTGAGTGAAACCCCATCGTTTCTTGGTGGCGGGCTGTGTTTTGTTCAATCCGCCCAATAAGCGGTTGGTTTCAGCGCTTATTATGCTCGCTTCAAAGATCACCTCAGCCAAAGATGGCGGTTGCGGCAGATTCACATTTCTGGCTGCATGGCTTCTCCCCGCCTCGAACAGCAGGAGTATTTGAGTGTTGACCATCCCGGGAGACAAAGCAAAGTTTAAACCAGGATGGCAGAATTTAACAAGGAAGTGCGGAAGGTAATGGACAGTATGGGATGCAAAGATGTTCATCCGTATGACATGGTAATATAAAACTGCCATATATATATATACCATCGGTCATACACACCATTCATAGTTTAGTACAAGCCTGACGGAGTACAACTATAAGGGAAGGCGTTACATCTCATCGGAAGCATTCCAACTCCTATACATTATTTTTCTACACTTCCGGAATGATACACACTAGGTCGTATTCCACAAGTCACGCAGGACGGTGGAAACACAACCATTACTACACTAGGAATACTACTACTATCTCAGGCGGCTCCATAGTAGTCCTCATAGAAGTCACCACCTGCACTGAAGTGGAACATGATCGTCCAGGAAGAAATGCATAACTCGGGGGCCTGTGGACCATAAGGACTCGGATGTGGTCGTGGACCAACAAACGGTGGCGACGAGGCCCACGAGGAGGAGTGATGCCTCCAACCTCACGCCACTCCATGAAGTCCCGCAGACTCGCCCGCACAGGTACAAGTCTCTCATGTCCATATATCCGGATTGCACGGCGGTGCAAACCTAGTCGAGTAGCCCAAAGGGTCGAACGGGCATTAAACAGCTCCATACGCAAGGCCCGGTTCTCACGGTCCTTGTCCTCCAAAGAACTCGGTAGTAGTGCGAAGGAGTGAGTCCTCATGGGATGCATCGCTGTACAAACCTCAAGGTAGCCATGCGCCTGTGAAGGGATGCCGCATATAGCGGAAATCGTTGTTGCCAAACCAAAGCAGTCCTCGCTCGAATAATAGTCATCATGGAATAGGCTGCATCTTGTACAGACATTCCAATAGTGATTCCGAGCCCATAAGAACAATGAAGTGGCTCAAGAGTTCGGGGTAAGATGGATAAATCCGACCGTGCATAGGTATTGGCTTTGATTGAAATCCTCGAACTGCTCCTCGACGGTATATTCAGGATACCATCGATAACCAGCCTCAATCATCACCCTAACCAACATGGCGTGTGACCGCACACATCAATGCAGCGGGTCAGGCGAACCACTTGGTTCGGGAACGGTGGCCATCCGAAAGCACAGCCATAATGCAAAGGTATTAGAATTCTAGGAAAATCGGGCAGCATAACATCTCAGAATGCTCAAAATCAGATTTGAGACATTCAAAATCAGATTTGCAAAACCACTCAACAACATCATATCAAGGTTCGGTTCAAATGATAGCATACTAAAATTTAGTAGCACCGAATCGAGGATGTAACCAACAATCCTATAAGGTACTACGGATTAGTAACACGTGAACCTGATAGAGAGAAGAGAGCCTAGTCCTAAACCCACGTTGAATGAGAAGAGAATGACTCAGATCAGAGGGCATAAGGTAAAGGAGTAAAAGAGCCTTACGCTCCTCCCACAATCAATTCCCTACATATAACTAAAGCATTTCTAGACTCAACTTCACCAGTTTGGCTTAGCGGACCTACAGCAGCCCCGCTCGATGCCAACGCTGTCAGACACCCGATCCCAAGTCACATCGACCTAGCTGGTAACACCTCATATCACTTTGCGGCCTCACGACGGTATTCCTACGGTGTCGCCTTACCATGGCCCGGACCGCTTATGTCTTTTGGCTCACGATATGATAGTGTCGCTAGCATCCACATGACAAAGAACCCGGCCGACATGGCTAGTCGTGAACCCAAAGCGCACTAACCTATGGGGACAGCATACATGAAACACTTCGAGCATGTCGGTCATCAACGATGAACTCGGGCTGTAGCTCTGGCTAACAGACTCCGTATCCCGGCTGTAGCAGCTAGGCAGACTCCAAGTATCACCGTGACATTTCAAGGGATGTATATAGGAACGAAATGAATCACATGCCGCCACCAAGTGTCCAAGCAAGAGTGCTGGGCTAGCGTGACTCCGTGAACCGGTCAGAAGCGGACTACTATCGCCGTAAGCACGAGACTACATTTCCCCATATGAGAGGCTGCCAAGGATAAACAACTAGTTTGTCGGATCCCACTCATACCAAGCATTTCAATCATACACGCAATATGCCCGATAGAGTAAATACAACAAGGCATCACAACAAAACTCTACAACTCAAGTATTTTATTTAAGTGGCTCCGAGGAGCCATACATAACACATTCATACAGGTAGGGGTCACATGACCCAACACTCAAGTCATACAATCATACAAGCACATGCGGAAGCAAAGTAGTCCGAGTACGACTCTAGAAAGAAAGAAAGCTTGTTGGAGCCTTTCTATCTACAATGGCCCTTCACAAGTCTTAGATCGCCACCGGTGGCTAGCTTACTCGTCAAGTCAACATCTACATAGAATCCGTCTTGAGGGGTAGTATAGTCCTCTGAAAAATATTGATTACAAACGTGAGTACAAAAGTACTCAAGAAGTCTTACCACGTAATCCTATCATACATGCACATTCTCAAGAAGGAGGTGGAGTTATTTGCAGCAAGCCAGCTTTGACTCTTGGCTAAGCTATCCCACGTGACACACTTTGTAAAGCATTTTGTCGCATACCCAGTCCACTAATCACCAACACAATACTCCACCGTGGATCCTCTCTCATCCCCGAGAGGGCCATCCACGATACTCACACTTATCTTGAGGCTTTTAGTAGTATCCATTTACTTGTCTATGAACTGATATAGGTAACCCAGAAGTCCTTCTCCGTGGACACGGCTATTCAATAGATCATATTTAACCCCGCAGGGTATACTTCTTCACACACGCTCACCACTTATCGCCGCGTTTACACGACATGTACTGCAACCTTCAAGCGGAAGCCCAACGTGGGTGTCGGCCTCACCTACCTAAACACTCAAGTCCCTAGTCCAGTGTATCGCCTATTCGGTTCCATCCGCAGGAGTCCGCCGAGGTTTCCCATACGGCCCCGAACGATGTGTGCAGGGTTCCCGAGATACCAAACGGCACTCGGTACATCAACACGGTGCCTCACCGCAACACAACCCACCCCTAAGGTCAGCGCTGCGTGCGGCCCCAAAGAAGCTACAAACACCGTAAACTACTTGCAACTCCTGACTATGAACAGGGGTGGTTAAGAAGCGAGAGGGTCCATTGGTTTCGGGCCCAATGCGTGGTAGTAGCTAGTTCATGGATCACAAACACAGATCTCAGTTCTTAAGTGCGGCCTCAATGAAACAACCCACCATGTACTCCTACATGGCCTCTCATCGATACCTTTACCAAATCGTGTTCAACACTTTCACTCGAACCAACACAACCTTTCACTCCAGTTCATCATCCCGATGAGCCGACGACACAACTCTAAGCATAGCAAGCATAGCATGGTAGGAATCACAAACATGGCTCAATCAACTCCTACACATACTAGTGGGTTTCATCTAGTTCCGTGGCAATGACAGTCATGCAAAGGAAGTGGGTTCAACTACCGCAGCACACAACAGTTGAATCGCGTTGTCTTAATGCAGTAAACGAGAGCGAAGCGAGAACATGGGTTTGTATCGGAATGATCAATGAATTGCTTGCCCGATGGAACTGGGGTAGAGAACTGCCTTCGATGGGTAGTCGAGGTTATCTTCGGGCGTAACCTATCATGAAAACACACCAAATAAACATACAAACAATATGCAACAATATGATGCATGCTATGACATGGCAATATGGATGTGTGTTGGCCTAATGCAAGTTGAAGGAACAGGGATGAACTCATTTGAATCAAGGATTCAAATGATAGCTCATTTGAGTTAGTCCTAATGGTACAATATCTTATTCTGGTTATTCAGCATAGTTAACTTGTTTTAACATGCATGAAACCTGTACCAATGGATAGAGTGTATTTTTCTGATAATTTTCATATATAAATCTTTGCATTTGGAGTTATAGATAAAAGTTATAAGCATTTGAAATTTGAATTATATTCGAATTTACTATATAGAAATAATTCCAGAATTTGAATTAATGTGTCAAGATGAGGTCAGCGTGACGTCAGGGTCAACGGGTCGCCCAGGTCAAATCTGACCAGTGGGACCCGCATGTCAGAGTTAGTTTAACTAATTAGTTTTAGTTAGAACTAATCCTAATTAGTTTAATCGAGGGGGTCCACTGCCATTGACTCAGAGAGTCAACAGGCCCACGGACAGGTCAACTCACCGGCGCTCAGTCGCCGGCTGTGGCGCGCGGAGCAAGTGCTTTTGCACCTTCCGCCATCAAATGGAGCGCGGGAGCATCTACGTGAAGTGGAGGTGAGCCGCGGTGTTTGGTGGGGTCGATTGGGTTAGGGGTGGCGGAGAGGGCGCGGCGACGAAGTCGGGCGGCGGCCGGGCTCGGGTGATGTCGGGTTTGGTGTTAGAGGGCTCGGCGAGGCGCGGGAAGTGCATAGCTAGGCCCGCTGGGGCGTGGTGAGTGTGATGGACGCGGTGGCATGGCCGTTAGGTGGCCGGAGCCTCGTCGGCGACGAGCTCCGCGGCGGTGGGTTCGGGTGATCGACGTGGTGCTCGTGGTGGTGCGAGGAAGAGAATGGAGGGATGGAAAGGTAGCTGTGCTCACGGTGAACCTGTGGAGAGCCTCGTCGGGGTCGGGGGCGGTCTGATGCGGCGGCGACGGCGATGGGGATCTCCGGCGGTGGCGGGGTCGGGCGAGGTCGGTGCGGCAGCTTCGGGGCGAGCAGGAGCTCGGGCTTGGCTTGTTCGACGGAGTCGACGATGGCGAGGCGACCAGACAAGGTCCCGTGGCGCGGGGACGGCGGTGGCTACGGCTACGACGGAGGAGCGGCGACGGTGGCGTCGGCCATGGCGAGGGGGAGCGAGGAGAGGAGGCAGGGGAAGAATGGGGTGTCCTGGGGTCGGGCGACGACGCTGGGTCGCCCAGGCGGCGGGCGGCGAGGGTGAAGCAGGCGGCCAGCTGCGTGGCGCGCCTGCGCGGGCCACTTGATTGAAGCTGCTCGCTGGCCGAGCCAAGCAGCCAATTGGCTGCTGCTGGCTGGGCCGGGCAGGTGGGCCATGGCGACATGTAAGGTTTCCTCTTTTTTAGTCTTTTCTATTTTCGCAACTTTGTTAGGATTTTTAAAATACCAAAACTATTTTAAAAATCACCAAAATGCTCCTGGTCACTTGTTGGAATATTCCCAACATGAAACATTTCAGTTTGGCAATTTTGAACATTTAAAATATTTTCATAATTTGAAATGCTCATTTCAAAACTTGTGAATTAATTCTAGAACCCTTAGGTGACCTAGAAAATGGTGCACCTCCTTTGTCATGGGTTCGAACCCAAACAAAGAGGATGAGCATTTTGAAGGGCATTTTGATTCATTGAAATAAATTTTAGTAAACCCTAGTTCTTTTAAGGAGGGGGTGTTCAGGGTTTCTGCCTTCCCCATTTCAAATTCAAATGAAATTTAAACATGATGCACACCCTAATGCATGGTCTATCTGGGATGTGACAATACCCTACTCCTGCTTGATTAATATTGATGATATGGGTAGTACAAGAGTAGATCTACCACGAGATCAAGGAGGCTAAACCCTAGAAGCTAGCCTATGGTATGATTGTTGTTCTTCCTACGGACTAAAACCCTCCGGCTTATATAGACACCGGATAGGTTAGGGTTACACAGAGTCGGTTACAATGGTAGGAGATCTACATATCCGTATCGCCAAGCTTTCCTTCCATGCCAAGGAAAGTCCCATCCGGACACGGGATGAAGTCTTCAATCTTGTATCTTCATGGTTTAGGAGTCCGGCCAACGGTGATAGTTCGGCTATCCGGACACCCCCTAATCCAGGACTCCCTCAGCTACTATCATCTTTCAACTTATTTTTCTCTAGGAACATATCAAAAATAAACGGGAGCTACATTGCGAGCTGTTGATCTACAACATAATTTGCAAATACTATCAGGACTAAGTTCATGATAAATTAAGTTCAATTAATCATATTACTTAAGAATTCCCACTTAGATAGACATCCCTCAAGTCATCTAAATGATACGTGATCCAAATCAACTAAACCATGTCAGATTATCACGTGAGACTGAGTAGTCATCAATGGTGAACATATCTATGTTGATCATATCTACTATATGATTCACGTTTGACCTTTCGGTCTCTAGTGTTCCGAGGCCATGTCTGTACATGCTAGGCTCGTCAAGTTTAACCCGGGTATTCCGCATGTGCAGAACTGTCTTGCACCCGTTGTATGTGAATGTAGAGCCTATCACAGCCGGTCATCACGTGGTGTCTCAGCACGAAGAACTTTCGCAACGGTGCATACTCAGGGAGAACACTTATACCTTAAAATTTAGTAAGGGATCATCTTATAATGCTACCACCGTACTAAGCAAAATAAGATGCATAAAAAGATAAACATCACATGCAATCAAAATTTATGACGTGATATGGCCATCATCATCTTGTGCCTTTGATCTCCCTCTCCAAAGCACCGTCATGATCTCCATCGTCACCGGCTTGACACCTTGATCTCCAATGTAGTGTTGTGGTCGTCTCGCCAACTATTGCTTCTACAACTATCGCTAACGCATAGTGATAAAGTAAAGCAATTACATGGCGTGTGCATCTCATACAATAAAGCAACAACCATAAGGCTCCTTCCAGTTGCCGATAACTTTTACAAAACATGATCATCTCATACAACAACGTATATCACATAATGTCTTGACCATATCACATCAAAACATGCCCTGCAAAAACAAATTAGACGTCCTCTACTTTGTTGATGCAAGTTTTACGTGGCTGCTCCAGGCTTCTAGTAAGAACCGTTCTTACCTACGCATCAAAACCACAACGATGTTTCGTCAAGTTTGCTAGTTTAACCTTCTACAAGGATCGGCCATAGTCAAATTCGATTCAACTAAAGTTGGAGAAACAGACACCCGCCAGCCACCTTTATGCAAAACAAGTTGCATGTCTGTCGGTGGAACCGGTCTCATGAATGTGGTCATGTAAGGTTGGTCCGGGTCGCTTCATCCAACAATACCGCCGAATCAAAATAAGACGTTGGTGGTAAGCAGTAGGACTATCACCGCCCACAACTCTTTGTGTTCTACTCGTGCATATCATCTACGCATAGACTTGGCTCGGATGCCACTGTTGGGGAACGTAGCATGCAATTTCAAAAAAATTCCTATGATCACGCAAGATCTATCTAGGAGATGCATAGCAGGGTGAAGTAGCAAAAGCAGGGTCAGGTTTCATTCTTTCTCTAAGAGATTCTTTACTCCATTTAACTAGCAGCCTCTTAAGTTCATATCTATCTTTACAAGCAAAAATAGCTGCAGAAGATTCCATATCAAAAACATAACCCTCATGAATAACAGGCATATTTTCATCATCACTTTCATCATCACTTTCATCATCGTATTCAAATTCAATAATTTCTTTCTCTCCAGCCCTAGCAATTTGTTCATCTAGAAATTCACCAAGGGGCACAGTAGTATCAAGCATAGAAGTAGTTTCATCATAAGTATCATGCATAGCGAAGTGGCATCATCAATAACATGCACATATCGTAACGAGTAGCGTAAGAAGGTTTAGGTGTCGCTAGCTTACTCATAATGTAAGGTGAATCAAGTGCGGAGCTAGATGGCGTTCCTTACCTCCCCTCGTAGTTGAGGGATAAATTTTTGTCTTAGCGCCTTTTAAGTTCTTCATAGTGTCCAGCAGATATAAATCCCAAGTGACTCAAAGAATAGAGCTATGCTCTCCCGCAACGGCGCCGTAAAAAGGTCTTGATAACCCACAAGTATAGGGATCGCAACAACTTTCGAGGGTAGAGTATTCAACCCAAATTTATTGATTCGACACAAGGGGAGCCAAAGAATATTCTCAAGTATTAGCGGCTGAGTTGTTAATTCAACCACACCTGGAAACTTAGTATCTACATCAAAGTGTTTAGTAGCAAAGTAATATGATAGTAGTGGTAACGACAACAAAAGTAAAGACAACAAAAGTAATGTTTTTGGTATTTTGTAGTGATTATAACATAGCAACGGAAAAGTAAATAAGCGAAGACCAGTATATGGAAAGCTCGTAGGCACCGGATCGTGATGGATAATTATGCGGATGCGGTTCATCATGTATGATCATAACATAGGGTGACACAGTAACTAGCTCCAATTCATCAATGTAATATAGGCATGTATTCGAATATAGTCATACGTGCTTATGGAAAAGAACTTGCATGACATCTTTTGTCCTACCCTCCCGTGGCAGCGGGGTCCTAATGGAAACTAAGGGATATTAAGGCCTCATTTTAATAGAGAACCGGAACAAAGCATTAGCACATAGTGAATACATGAACTCCTCAAACTGTGGTCATCACCGGGAGTGGTCCCGATTATTGTCACTTCGGGGTTACCAGATCATAACACATAGTAGGTGACTATAGACTTGCAAGATAGGATCAAGAACTCACATATATTCATGAAAACATAATAGGTTCAGATCTGAAATCATGGCACTCGGGCCCTAGTGACAAGCATTAAGCATAGCAAAGTCATAGCAACATCAATCTCAGAACATAGTGGATACTAGGGATCAAACCCTAACAAAACTAACTCGATTACATGATAAATCTCATCCAACCCATCACCGTCCAGCAAGCCTACGATGGAATTACTCACGCACGGCGGTGAGCATTATGAAATTGGTGATGGAGGATGGTTGATGATGACAACGGCGACGAATCCCCCTCTCCGGAGCCCCGAACGGACTCCAGATCAGCCCTCCCGAGAGAGATTAGGGCTTGGCGGCGGCTCCATATCGTAAAACGCGATGATTTCTTCTCTCTGATTTTTTCTCCCTGAAAGCCAATATATAGAGTTGGAGTTGGCGCGGAAGGAGTCCAGGGGCCCATGAGGCAGGGGGCACGCCTAGAGGGGGGCGCCCCACCCTCGTGGACAGGTGTGGGCCCCTGGTCTTCATCTTTAGCGAGGATTTTTATTATTTTTATAAGACATCCGTGGAGTTTGGTCATTCCGAGAACTTTTGTTTTCTCGCACATAAAACAACATCATGGCAATTCTCTTTGAAAACAGCGTAAGTCCGGGTTAGTTCCATTCAAATCATACAAGTAAGAGTCCAAAACAAGGGCAAAAGTGTTTGGAAAAGTAGATACGACGGAGACGTATCAACTCCCCCAAGCTTAAACCCTTGCTTGTCCTCAAGCAATTCAGTTGACAAACTGAAAGAGAAAAAGAAAAACTTTTACAAACTCTGTTTGCTCTTGTTGTTGTACCTATGTCAAGCCATCATTCAGGTTTTCAGCAAAGATCACAACTAACCACATTTGCAATAACTCCTAGGTCTCATGTTTACTCATATCAATAACATAATCAGCTAGCAAGCCATAATAATAAATCTCGGATGACAACACTTTCTCAAAATAATCATAGTATGATATAACAAGATGGTATCTCGCTAGCCCTTTCTGAGACCGCAAAACATAAATGCAGAGCACCTTCAAAGATCAAGGACTGACTAGACATTCTAATTCATGGTAAAAGAGATCCAATCATAGTCATACCCGATATAAATTAACAGTAATGAATGCAAATGACAGCTGTGTTTCCAACTAGTGCTTTTAATAAGAAGGTGATGACTCAACATAAAAGTAAATAGATAGGCCCTTCGCAGAGGGAAGCAGGGATTTGTAGAGGTGCCAGAGCTCGATTTTGAAATAGAGATAAATTATATTTTGAGCGGCATACTTTCATTGTCAACATAACGACTAAGAGATGACGATATATTCCATGCTAAACAAATTATAGGCGGTTCCCAAACATAATGGTAAAGTTTATACTCCCCCTCCTCCACAAGCATCAATCCATGGCTTGCTCGAAACAACGAGTGCCTCCAACATTCAACGGGTCCCAGGGGGAGTTTTGTTTGCAATTATTTTGATTTAGTTTGCATAAAGCATGGACTGGGCATCCCGGTGACCAGCCATTTTCTCGTGAGTGAGGAGCGGAGTCCACTCCTCTTGAGAATAACCCGCCTAACACGGAAGATAAGGGCAGCCCTAGTTGATATATGAGCTATTCGAGCATGAAAAACAGAATGTTTATTTGAAGGTTTAGAGTTTGGCACATACAAATTTACTTGGAACGGCAGGTAGATACCGCATATAGGAAAGTATGGTGGACTCATATGGAATAACTTTGAGGATTAAGGGATTGGATGCACAAGCAGTATTCCCGCTTAGTACAAGTGAAGGCTAGCAAAAGACTGGGAAGCGACCAACTAGAGAGCGACAACAGTCATGAACATGCACTAAAATTAATAAACATTGAATACAATCATGAGTAGGATATAATCCACCATGAACATAAATATCGTGAAGGCTATGTTGATTTGTTTCAACTACATGCGTGAGCATGTGCCAAGTCAAGTCACTTAAATCATTCAAAGGAGGATACCACCCCATCATACCACATCACAACCATTTTAATAGCATGTTGGCACGCAAGGTAAACCATTATAACTCATAGCTAATCAAGCATGGCACGAGCAACTATGATCTCTAATTGTCATTGCAAAACATGTTTATTCATAATAAGCTGAATCAAGAATGATGAACTCATCATATTTACAAAAACAAAAGAGGTCGAGTTCATACCAGCTTTTCTCATCTTAGTCAGTCCATCATATATCATCATAATTGCCTTTCACTTGCACGACCGAACGGTGTGAATAATAATAAGAGTGCACGTGCATTGGACTAAGCTGGAATCTGCGAGCATTCAATAAACAGGAGAAGACAATGCAATATGGGCTCTTGGTTAAATCAACAATGATGCATATAAGAGCCACTTCAACAATTTAATCATGGTCTTCTCCTATCGAACCCCCAAAGAAAAGAAAAGAAATAAAAACTATTTACACGGGAAAGCTCCCAACAAGCAAAAGAAGAACGGGAAATATTTTTGGGTTTTCTTTTTAATTACTACGGCACAGAAATAAACTACTACTAATTTTTTTCTTTTTTTTCTTAAGGTATAATAGACACACGAGAAGAAAGCAGGAAAAAGGAAATAAACTAGCATGGATATTACAGTGAAAGAGTATGAGCACCGATATTTAGCAATGAGTGTGTGTGAACATAAATGTAATGTCAGTGAGAAATACGTACTCCCCCAAGCTTAGGCTTTTGGCCTAAGTTGGTTCATTGCCAGGGATAGCCTGGTTGATACCCGTAGGTGTAGCTGGGGTCGTACTGTGATGTAGCGGCTATCGCCTCCTGAGCTGCAGCGTGGCCTCGAGCTGCCTCCGCTCTCCTCTCGTACTCATCTGCCTCCTCTCTGGTACTAACATATCTTCCTTTTGTCTGAGAATCAAAGAAGGCAGGAGCAGGAAGGGTAATACGGGCAACGTGCCGTTTGTTGAAGATTAGTCGATACTGGAGAGGTGGTTCAGTCCTCTCAACAAACTGGTGGGAAACCATAGAGTCAAAATCTAAATAAGTAGGCGGTAACTCCATCTCACCCTCACAAACGTCTATCTCAAGAAAATTATCTAAGCGGGTTGCATAAATTCCTCCAAAGAAATCTCCGTTATATCTATTATGATGCAACCTACGAGCTACAATGGCTCCCATATGATAAGATTGGTCTCCCAGCACAGCACTCCTGAGAATGCTGAGGTCAGGGACACACATGTGACATGCTTCATCGTTAGCATTTATGCATCTACCTATGAAGAGAGCAAAGTAATGTATAGCAGGAAAGTGAATGCTCCCTATAGTGGCTTGCGTTATATCTCTAGATTCCCCCACAATTATACTAGCAAGAAAGTCTCTAAATTCAGATTTAGGGGGATCCCTGACACTACCCCAAGATGGAAGTTTGCAAGCAAAAGTGAAATCCTCTAAGTCCATGGTATAAGATTTTTCATAAAGGTCAAACATGACTGAAGGAGAATTATGCGAAGATAAATACTCAAACCTCCTTACAAATGAACTTGTAAGATCATGATACTGGGGGCATTTGTCAGCTTCAAAATCCTCAAGACCGGCATTGCGCAAATATGCTTTAAATTCTTCTTTAGTTCCCGCACGGTCCATAAAATTTTCCGACGGCCATTCACAAGGCCGCACTAGAGCGTCTCTTGGTGGTTCCTCGTCAGCATCACGCATAGCAAGCCTGGGTTTGCTTCCTTGAAGAACCACCTTGGAACATCTTCCTAAACATATTGTTTCCTCTGAAAAATTTCTGAAATTTTTAGTAACTTCAAACAAAAGTGAACCAACTTCAATAAAATTGATAGCAACTACTCCTACAAGTGCCTAGAGCTTATATCAAGCATTAGAACTACTTGGAACCAAATAAATTTGACATGCAAGCTCAAGAACATGGTCACCTATGCAGCAAAAATTTGCAAAGAATAAAGCACTAGAACAAAAACTAATTGGACCAATGGAGGAGTCACATACCAAGGAACAATCTCCCCAAGCAGTTTTGTGAGAGGTGCTTTGAGCAAGGAGATCGAAAATCACAGCAAAAGTGGCTGGAACTCGTGCTTGAGTTGGTTTTTCGGGTTTGTGTGAGGCAGAGGAAGAAGATGGGTGCAGGGATAAGTGGAGGAGGGCCACCGTGGGCCCATGAGGCGGGGCGCCTGTGGGGTAGGGCGCCTTCCACCTCGTGGCGGTGGCAGCCCTCAAGGTGATTTTTGCACTATAAATCTTCAAATATTCCCGAAAAAATCATATTAAATTGGCATGTCATTTCGAGGACTTTTATTTTCGGGTATTTTATATTGCATCGATAAGTTAGGAGATGTATGTAAAATACTATTTTACTTTATTTCTACTAAATAACAAAAAATATAAAGAGGGTACAGAAGGTTGTGCTTCTAGTTTCATCCATCTCATGCTCATCAAAAGGAATCCACTAACAAGGTTGATCAGGTCTTGTTAACAAACTCATTCCGATTAACATGGAACCGGAGAAATTTTGAATAACACTAGGTTACCTCAACGGGGATATGGACATCCCCAATAATAAGTATATCATATTTCTTCTTGACAGTAGGGAGAGGAAATTCAAAACCTCCAAATATAATCGATGGAATTTTTCCAATAGAGTTGATGCTATAAACTTGAGGTTGTTTCCTCGGAAAGTGTACCGTGTGCTCATTACCATTAACATGAAAAGTGACATTGCCTTTGTTGCAATCAATAACAGCCCCTGCAGTGTTCAAAAAAGGTCTTCCAAGAATAATAGACATACTATCATCCTCGGGAATATCAAGAATAACAAAGTCCGTTAAAATAGTAACGTTTGCAACTACAACAGGCACATCCTCACAAATACCGACAGGTATAGCAGTTGATTTATCAGCCATTTGCAAAGATATTTCAGTAGGTGTCAACTTATTCAAGTCAAGTCTACGATATAAAGAGAGAGGCATAACACTAACACCGGCTCCAAGATCACATAAAGCAGTTTTAACATAATTTCTCTTAATGGAGCATGGTATAGTAGGTACTCCTGGATCTCCAAGTTTCTTTGGTATTCCACCCTTAAAAGTATAATTATCAAGCATGGTGGAAATTTCAGCTTCAGGTATCTTTCTTTTATTAGTAATGATATCCTTCATATACTTAGCATAAGGATTAGTTTTGAGCACATCAGTTAATCGCATACGCAAAAAGATGGGTCTAATCATTTCAGCAAAGCGCTCAAAATCCTCATCATCCTTTTTCTTGGATGGTTTCGGAGGAAAAGGCATGGGTTTCTGAACCCATGGTTCTCTTTCTTTACCATGTTTCCTAGCAACGAAGTCTCTTTTATCATAACATTGATTCTTTGATTGTGTGTTATCAAGATCAACAGCAGGTTCAACTTCTACATCATTATCATTACTAGGTTGAGCATCATTATGCACATCATCATTAACATTTTCACTAGGTTCATGTTCATTACCAGATTGTGTTTCAAAGATCGACATAGAGATATCATTTGGATTCTCGTGGTTCAGCAATAGGTTCACTAGAAGTTTGCAAAGTCCTATCATTTTTCTTTTTCTTCCTTTTAGAAGAACTAGGTAAATCAATATTATTTCACGAGAATCTTGCTTGATTCTCTTAGGGTGGCCTTCAGATACAAAGGTTCCTGAGTCATTCTACAAGTTCTAGTAGCCACTCTAACAAGATAATCATTTTTCTTACTATTCATTTCATCAAGCACTTCTTTTTGGGCTTTAAGTACTTGTTCTACTTGAGTGGTAACCATAGAAGCATGTTTGCTAACAAGTTTAAGTTCACCTCGATATTAGCCATATAATCACCCAAGCGTTTAATCATATAAGCATCTTGTTTTAATTGTCTACCAAAATAAGCATTAAAGTCATCTTGCTTAAACATAAAGTTATCAAACTCATCCAAGCATCGACTAGCAATTTTAGTAGGAGGGACTTCAGCTTTATCATATCTATAGAGAGAATTTACCTTTACTACCGTGTCGGGTTATCGGGATCGGAGGTTCTTCAATAAGTAATGGATCAATATCATAAGTTTCTTCAACAAAGGTAGATTAAGACCATGTATTTCTTCAATAGTAGGTAAATTCTTAACATCTTCAGCTTTAATACCTTTTTCTTTCATAGATTTCTTTGCCTCTTGCATATCTTCGGATGAGAAATAGAACACCTCTTCTTCGGAGTTGGTTTAGGAATAGGCTCGAGAATTGGCTCTGGGCTGGCTCGGGAGGTGCCCAATTATTTTCATTTGTCAACATATTATTCAATAGAATTTCAGCTTCATCCGTGTTCTTTCCCTGAAAAGAGAACCAGCACAACTATCCGTAATCTCTGGAAGCATCGGTTAGTCCATTATAAAAGATATCAAGTATTTCAGGTTTCTTAAGAGGATGATCAGCAAAGCATTATAACTTGAGAAGCCTCCCCAAGCTTGTGGGAGACTCTCTTCTTTAATTTGCATGAAGTTGTATATTTCCCTCAAAGCAGCTTGTTTCTTATGAGCAGAGAAATATTTAGCAGAAAAGTAATAAATCATATCCTGGGGACTACGCACACAACCAGGGTCAAGAGAATTAAACCATATCTTAGGATCACCCTTTAATGAGAACGGAAATATTTTGAGTATATAAAAGTAGCGCGATCTCTCATCATTAGTAAACAGGGCGGCTATATCATTTAACTTAGTAAGATGTGCCACAACAATTTCAGATTCATAGCCATAAAAAGGATCAGATTCGACCAAAGTAATTATATCTGGATCAACAGAAAATTCATAATCCTTATCGGGAACACAAATAGGTGAAGTAGCAAAAGCAGGGTCAGGTTTCATTCTTTCTCTAAGAGATTCTTTACTCCATTTAACTAGCAGCCTCTTAAGTTCATATCTATATTTACAAGCAAAAATAGCTGCAGAAGATTCCATATCAAAAACATAACCCTCGGGAATAACAGGAATATTTTCATCATCACTTTCATCATCGTATTCAGATTCAATAATTTCTTTCTCTCCAGCCCTAGCAATTTGTTCATCTAGAAATTCACCAAGGGGCACAGTAGTATCAAGCATATAAGTAGTTTCATCATAAGTATCATGCATAGCGAAGTGGCATCATCGATAACATGCATATATCGGAACTAATAGCGAAGCAAGTTTAGGTGTCGCTAGCTTACTCATAATGAAGGTGAATCAAGTGCGAGCTAGATGGCGTTCCTTACCTCCCTCGTAGTTGAGGGATAAATTTTTGTCTTAGCGTATTTCAAGTTCTTCATAGTGTCCAGCAGATATAAATCCCAAGTGACTCAAAGAATAGAGCTATGCTCCCCGGCAACGGCGCCAGAAAAAGGTCTTGATAACCCACAAGTATAGGGGATCGCAACAGCTTTCGAGGGTAGAGTATTCAACCCAAATTTATTGATTCGACACAAGGGGAGCCAAAGAATATTCTCAAGTATTAGCAACTGAGTTGTCAATTCAACCACACCTGGAAACTTAGTATCAGCAGCAAAGTGTTTAGTAGCAAAGTAATATGATAGTAGTGGTAACGGCAACAAAAGTAAAGACAACAAAAGTAATGTTTTTGGTATTTTGTAGTGATTATAACATAGCAACGAAAAAGTAAATAAGCGAAGACCAGTATATGGAAAGCTCGTAGGCACCGAATCAGTGATGGATAATTATGCCGGATGCGGTTCATCATGTAACAGTCATAACATAGGGTGACACAGAACTAGCTCCAATTCATCAATGTAATATAGGCATGTATTCCGAATATAGTCATACGTGCTTATGGAAAAGAACTTGCATGTCATCTTTTGTCCGAAGGAAAAGTGTTTGGGAAAGTAGATACGACGGAGACATATCAGAGTCCGACTAGGACTCCAAGTCCAATTCAGACCCCCCTTCCTTTTACCGGAGAGGGAAAGGGGGAAGGAGAGGGAGAAGGAGAAGGAAAGGGGGCGCCGCTTCCTTCCCCGCACCAATTCAGATCCCTTCCTTGTGGGGGGTGCACCAGCCCCTTGTGGACTGGTGTGCCTACCTCCCTAGGCCCATGTGGCCCATAACTTTCCCCGAGGGGTTCCGGTAACCCCCTGGTACTCCGATAAGTACCCGTAACACTCCGAAACCATTCCGGTGACCGAATACTACTGTCCAATATATCAATATTTACCTTTCGGCCATTCCGAGACTCCTCTTCATGTCCGTGATCTCATCCGGGACTCCGAACAATCTTCGGTAACCAAAACACATAACTCATAATACAAATCGTCATCGAATGTTAAGCATGCGGACCCTACGGGTTCGAGAACTATGTAGACATGACCGAGACACCTCTCTGGTTAATAACCAATAGCGGATGCTCATATTGTCTCCCACATATTCTATGAAGATCTTTATCGGTCGAACCGTTATGCCAACATACGTAATTCCCTTTGTCATCGGTATGTTACCTGCCCGAGATTCGATCGTCGGTATCCTCATACCAAGTTTAATCTTGTTACCGGCAAGTCTCATTACTCGTTCCGTAATGCATCATCCCGCAACTGACTCATTACTCACATTGCTTGCAAGGCCTATAATGATGTGCATTATCGAGGGGGGCCCATAGATACCTCTCCGATACTCAGAGTGACAAATCCTAATCTCGATCTATGCCAACCCAACAAAACACCTTCGGTGATGCATGTAGAGCATCTTTATAATCTCCCATTTACATTGTGAGATTTGATAGCACACAAGGTATTCCTTCGGTATCCGGGAGTTGCAGAAGCTCATAGTCAAAGGAACATGTATAAGTCATGAAGAAAGCAATAGCAATAAAACTTAACGATCATTATGCTAAGCTAACGGATGGGTCTTGTCCATCACATCATTCTCCTAATGATGTGATCCCGTTCATCAAATGACAACACATGTCTATGGTTAGGAAAATTAACCATCTTTGATTAACGAGCTAGTCTAGTAGAGGCTTACTAGGGACACTGTGTTTTGTTTATGTATCCACACATGTATCAAGTTTCCGGTTAATACAATTCTAGCATGAATAATAGATATTTATCATGATATAAGGAAATATTAATAACAACTTTATTATTGCCTCTAGGGCATATTTCCTTCAAGAACATCCTGAAGTACCTGAAAAGGACTAAGGATATGTTTCTTGTTTATGGAGGTGACAAAGAGCTCGTCGTAAATGGTTACGTCGATGCTAGCTTTGACACTGATCCGGATGACTCTAAATCACAAACCGGATACGTATTTATATTGAATGGTAGAGCCATCAGTCGGTGCAGTTCCAAGCAAAGCGTCGTGGCGGGATCTACGTGTGAAGCGGAGTACATAGCTGCTTTGGAAGCAGTGAATGAAGGAGTTTGGATGAAGGAGTCATATCCGATCTAGATTTAATACCTAGTGCATCGGGTCCAATGAAAATCTTTTGTGACAATACTGGAACAATTTCCTTGGCGAAGGAATCCAGATTTCACAAAAGAACCAAACACAACAAGAGACGCTTCAACTCCAGCCGTGATCAAGTCAAAGAGGGAGACATAGAGATTTGCAAAATACATACGGATCTGAATGTGGCAGACCTGTTGACTAGCCTCTTCCATGAGCAAAACATGATCAGCACCAAGACTCCATGGGTGTTAGAATCATTACATTGTAATCTAGATTATTGACTCTAGTGCAAGTGGGAGACTGAAGGAAATATGCCTTAGAGGCAATAATAAATTTGTTATTTATATTTCCTTATATCATGATAAATGTTTATTATTCATGCTAGAATTGTATTAACCGGTAACTTGATACATGTGTGAATACATAGACAAAACACAATGTCCCTAGTAAGCCTCTACTAGACTAGCTCGTTAATCAAAGATGGTTAAGTTTCCTAACCATAGACATATGTTGTCATTTGATGAATGGGATCACGTCATTAGTAGAATGATGTGATGGACAAGACCCATCTGTTAGCTTAGCATAATGATCATTAAGTTTTATTGCTATTGCTTTCTTCATGACTTATACATATTCCTTTGACTATGAGATTATGCAACTCCCGGATACCGGAGGAATGCCTTGTGTGCTATCAAACATCACAACATAACTGGGTGATTATAAAGATGCTCTACAGGTATCTCCGAAGGTGTTTTGTTGGGTTTGCATAGAACGAGATTAGGATTTGTCACTCCGAGTATCGGAGAGGTATCTCTGGCCCTCTCGGTAATGCACATCATAATAAGCCTTGCTAGGAATGTGAATAATGAGTTAGTTGCGGGATGATGCATTACGGAACGAGTAAAGAGACTTGCTGGTAACGAGATTGAACTAGGTATGGAGATACCAACGATCGAATCTCTGCCAAGTAACATACCGATGACAAAGGGAATAACGTATTTTTTCATTACGGTTGGACCGATAAAGATCTTCATAGAATATGTGGGAGCCAATATGAGCATCCAGGTTTCGATATTGGTTATTGACCAGAGAGGTGTCTCGGTCATGTCTACATAGTTCTCGAGCCCGTAGGGTCCGCACGCTTAACATACGATGACGATTTGTATTATATGAGTTATGTGATTTGGTGTCCGAATGTTGTTCGGAGTCCCGGATGAGATCACGTACATGAAGAGGAGTCTCAAAATGGTCGAGAAGTAAAGATTGATATATTGGATGATAGTATTCAGACACCGGAAGTGTTCCGGAATGTATCGGGTACATATCGAAGTACCGGAGGGGTTACCGGAACCCCCCGGGGGAAGATATGGGCCATAGGAGGGAGGCACACTAGCCCACAGGGAAGGAGGTCAAATTGGACTAGGGAAGGGGGCGGCGCCCCCCTTTCCTGTTGGGGAACGTTGCAGAAAATTAAAATTTTTCCTACGGTTTCACCAAGATCCATCTATGAGTTCATCTAAGCAACGAGTCATGGGAGAGAGATTGCATCTACATACCACTTGTAGATCGTGTGTGGAAGCGTTCAAGGGAACGGTGATGATGGAGTCGTACTCGCCGTGATTCAAATCACCGATGACCAAGTGCCGAACGGACAGCACCTCCGCGTTCAACACACGTACGGAACGGACGACGTCTCCTCCTTCTTGATCCAGCAAGGGGAAGGAGAGGTTGAGGAAGAAGGCTCCAGCAGAAGAAGACGACGGTGTGATGATGGTGGAGAGGCAAGATCTCGGCGAGTGGCTTCGCCAAGCACTCAACGGAGGAGGAGAGGTGTTGGGGAAGGGAGGGGCTGCGCCATGGATCAGGTGTTCAGCCCTCCCCTCGCCCCTCTATTTATAGGGGAAGGGGGAAGGGGCGGCCCCTCTAGATGAGATCTAGAGGGGGCGGCGGTCAGAGGGGGCTTGCCCCCCAAGCAAAGGGGGGCGCCCCCACTAGGGTCCCCCCAACCCTAGGCGCATGGGCCCAAGGGGGCGCGCCAAGACTCCAGGCTGGTTCCCTGCCCCTGCATGCCCATGAGGCCCTCCGAGAGGGTGGCTCCTCCGGTGGACCCTCGAACCTCTCCGGGCCCCGGTACAATACCGATATGCCCTCAAACTTTCCGGTGTCCGTATGACAACTTCCCATATATAAATCTTCACCTCCGACCATTCCGAACTCCTCGTGACGTCCGGGATCTCATGCGGGACTCAACAACATTCGTTAATCACATACAAGTCTTCCTAATAACCCTAGCGCCACCGAACCTTATGTGTAGACCCTACGGTTCGGGAGACATGCGACATGACCGAGACGACTCTCGGTCAATAACCAACAGCGGATCTGGATACCCATGTTGGCTTCTACATACTCCTCGATGATCTCATCGGATGAACCACGATGTCGAGGATTCAAGCAACCCCGTATACTATTCCCTTTGTTAGACGGTATGTTACTTGCCCGAGATTCGATCGTCGGTATCCCAATTACTCACGGGAAGATATCACAACACAACTCTAGACACAAATAAAATAATACAAGCTTTATGTTACAATCCAGGGGCCTCGAGGGCTCGAATACATAAGCTCGAATACACAAGAGTCAGCGGAAGCAACAATATTTGAGTACAGACATAAGTTAGACAAGTTTGCCTTAAGAAGGCTAGCACAAAAGCAACATCGATCGAAAAGGCAAGGCCTCCCGCCTGGAGCCTCCTAACTACTCCCGGTCATCGGCGGCCTCCACGTAGTAGTAAGCATCGGCGGTGGCATCTGCCCTGGGCTCCGTCATCTGGTTGCATCAACCGGAAAGAAGAAGAAAGGGGAAAAGGGGAGCAAAGCAACCGTGAGTACTCATCCAAAGTACTCGGAAGCAAGGATCTACACTACGATGCAACATTATCAAAGGAAGGTTGTATATGGACCGGGCATGAAATGCCGAATAGAGAGAAGGCCTAGTCCTATCGAAGACTAGCATCTTCAAAGATCTTCAAGCATCTTGCAAAGATCGTAAGAGATAAGAGTAGCATAAAGTAAAGTAGAAGTAGTGTTATCAACCTCGGCGAGAGATCCTTTCTCGACTCCGCGAGAAAGAGATCCCAGAGCCATACTATCCAGATTATCATCACAATCCAGTTCTCATCACCATCCAAATTCTCATCACAAGTATCCAGTTCTAGTTGTATCGATCGGGATACAACTCCAAGTGTCCGCTATCAGAGGACAGGCTATCGACAGATGTTTTCTTCCCCGCAGGGTGCACCAACTTACCCACCACGCCGCTTAACTCCGCCGGACACACTTTCGTGGTCATGCCCGCCTCGCCAAACAATACGCCGCAACCCGACCTAGGCTTAATAGAGAGGCCAAGACGCGGACTAAACCTATGCCCCTGTGGGTCATGGGCCATCTCCCGGGAACTCCTGACGCTATGACGCTGCCGGTGAGCATACCTAGCTACCTCCTTCAACAAGGCAGGCGCCACGCAGTCCAACCCAAATAGCGCCACTCATCGATGACGCCTATTAAGCTTCGGCTGATGCATACGACGCAGAACGCCCATACTATGCCCACGTGATGGTTAGTGCTATCAGGCCAGAGGCCCCTCGGATCAAATATCCAAATCGTAGTGGATTAGGAACGCGCGGTAACAAGCAGAGACTCACGAAAGATGTGACCCCATTGCCCCGTCTCGAGGACTTGCGGCAAGGGCTAGGAATGCCCGGCCACGCCTCGTAATTATCTCGCGGGCACCCTCCAGGTCAACCCGACTCCACATCACTCGCAATTAAGCTCGCGCGGGCACCCCTCAGGGTCGACCCGTCTTTAGTAACATGGCTCAGTGTAAAGTCATAGTAATCAAAGTAACGGTGTGTCTAAACATCAAGGGGAAAACCCGAGGAATCACCCCCGGTGAATTCCACTCGATGTAGTCATCAAGGTGAACGTAAGAGGATTCACCCTCGAGGTTCACACTTGAGGGGTTGCCTGACAGACTTCGATCGGAAGTGGTTAAAGAGGAAAATCACCCTCGATGACCACTTAACCGGATAGCTATACTCTGTGGTTAATATCGGAAGTCTTGTAGAGGTCTCACCCTCGGTACTCGATAGTAACCCAAAGAGTGTCGAGCAACTAAGGGAAGTGATGTGCGGTGTCGGGCCTGGTCTTCGATCCCGCTGATCGAAGTCTTCGATTATCCGCAAGGCGGTCGGACAGAGTGGGGTCACCGATGGATCTCTAGCAACCTATACTAAGCGATTTAGGATAAGGGTAAGGTACAACAACAGATACAAAAGCGGGCTATGCATCGTAATAGGTGCAAACAATAACAGAGCAAAATCTAATGCAAGCATGAGAGATTGGAATGGGCGATATCAGGATGATCAAAGGGGGGGGGCTTGCCCGGTTGCTCTGGCAAGGAGGGGTCATCGTCGACGACGTAGTCGATCACCGGGGCATCAGCGGCCTCGGGGTCTACCGGAGAGAAGAGGGGGAAGAAACAGTAAATATAAAGCAAACATAGCATAACAAGACAACAGCAGCGAGCTAGACGTGTTCTAACGCCGTGCTACACGATACCGGCGAGGGGGGAAGTCAACCGAATGTTTTCCTGCTTAGGACTATGTCACAGAGATGACCGGAGGGGAAAGTTCCATGTTCAGCATGCTAGGGCATGTGACATATGAATGGACCACGATACGGATTCGCTGGATTTTTCTCGAGCAACTTTCATATAGAAAACATTTTCATCCGAAAGTTACGGTTTATTTTCTATGAATTTTGAAGTTTAAACAATATCCGGAATTATTAATATTAATGAAATGAAAACATGATGTCAAGATGACATGTTGATGACGCCAAGAGTCAAAAGAGCGGCCGACCAGGTCAAACCTGACTAGTGGGGCCACTTGGACCCACATGTCAGACTCTGTTAGCTTAACAGTGGATTAAACTAATCTAACATGCTAATTAGAGGTGTGGGCCCCTGGTGTCAGCGACTAATTAACTGATTTATTTATTTATAAAACGTTTTTAACAAGTGGGGCCCACATGTCAGCCTCATTGGCAGTTTAGTCAGCATTTGACGGGTCAAGCTACCAACTGGCCACCCGGCCCACCGGCGACCTAGGGCGGGACCCATGGAGCCACGTCGGCGTGCGCCGGAGAGAGCTCCGGCGACCAAAACGACGCGGCGCTCGGGAGGTGGTCGGGTTACACGACGATGGCGCCGCTTAGCGCGACCGGGCCCGTTCGAACGAGAAGACGACGAGGAGGCGATCTGGGGTGGTGGGAGAGGCTGCGGTGGTCGGGAACGTCGACGGCGAGCGGCGAGGCGGACGCCGGACTCCGGTCGTCGTCGGGATCGGGGCTGGGGGCACGAGAGGGCGAGAGGAAGGGCTCGCCGGGCTCCTAGGAACACCAGGAGCACGACGGAGGGCTCAGATGGGGGCCATGGCAGCGATGGCCACGGCGGTGACGCAGCAGGGCGGCAGTGAGCTATGACTATGGCGGCGGGGCAAAACACGGGCAGCGAACGAAGGGAGAATAGAGGGGAAGCGGGCGGTGCTCACCGAGGAGCACAAGGTGGCTCGTTGAGGGCTAGAAGCGCAGGGGGTGGCCGGAGTCGAAGGAGATCGCCGACGACCTGAGGAGGAAGAAGGCGCAGATCCGGGCGATGGGGCTCGTCGGCTCGCGTTCGTGGCCGTAGTCGACGTAGCGGAGTGCGGCGGAGCGGCTGGTTACGTCGGAGGAGCACGAGGGAGGCGGTCGCCGCGGTGATGCGAGGTGGGACGGCGGCGATGGCGCTCGGGTGAGGCGGGCGAGCGAGACAGAGAGGGGGAGGAGCGCGTGGATCTGGGAGGCGAGAGAGGGGGAGGAGGTAGGGGGAGGAGGCCGAGGCGCCGAGGGGGGCTCGACCTTATCCTCTCTCGGCACGGCGCGTGGCAAGACGGGCGGCGCGCTTGGTCCGGCAGGACGCGCCTGGTCGGAGGAGCAATGAGGAGGACAACCCGGGGCGTGGGGTGGGCCACTGGTGGCCTAAGGCGGTGGCTAACCGGGCCAATCGGCCCGGTTGAGAGGGGGGGGCTTTTGAAGGAAATATGCCCTAGAGGCAATAATAAAAGTTATTATTTATTTCCTTATATCATGATAAATGTTTATTATTCATGCTAGAATTGTATTAACCGGAAACATAATACATGTGTTAATATATAGACAAACAGTATGTCACTAGTATGCCTCTACTTGACTAGCTTGTTAATCAAAGATGGTTATGTTTCCTAACCATGAACAAGGAGTTGTTATTTGATTAACAAGGTCACATCATTAGTTGAATGATCTGATTGACATGACCCATTCCGTTAGCTTAACACTTGATCGTTTAGTATGTTAATGCTTTCTTCATGACTCATACATGTTCCTGTAAATATGAGATTATGCAACTCCGTTTACGGAGGAACACTTTGGTACTACCAAACGCCACAACGAATCGGGTGATTATAAAGGAGTACTACAGGTGTCTCCAAAGGTACTTGTTGGGTTGGCGATTTCGAGATTAGGTTTTGTCACTCCGATTGTCGGAGAGGTATCTCTAGGCCTTCTCGGTGATACACATCACTTAAGCCTTGCAAGCATTACAACTAATGAGTTAGTTGTGAGATGATGTATTACGGAACGAGTAAAGAGACTTACGTAACGAGATTGAACTAGGTATTGGATACCGACGATCGAATCTCGGATAAGTAACATACCGATGACAAAGGGAACAACGATGTCGTTATGCGGTTTGACCGATAAAGATCTTGGAGAATATGTAGGAGCCAATATGGGCATCCAGGTTCCGCTATTGGTTATTGACCGAGAATAGTTCTAGGTCATGTCTACATAGTTCTCGAACCCGTAGGGTCCCGCACGCTTAAGGTTTCGATGATGCTTATATTATGAGTTTATGAGTTTTGATGTACCGAAGGAGTTCGGAGTCCCGGATGAGATCGGGACATGACGAGGAGTCTCAAATGGTCGAGACGTAAAGATCGATATATTGGACGACTATATTCGAGTTGGAAAGGTTCCAATGATTCGGTATTTTTCGAGTACCGGAGAGTTACGGGAATTCGCCGGGAGAAGTATTGGGCCTTATTGGGCCTCATGGGAAAGAGAGAGGGGCTGCCTAGGGCAGGCGCGCGCCCAAGGCCTAGTCCGAATTGGACTAGGGGAGGCCGCACCTTCTTCTCTTCCCCTTCCTTCTCTCCTACTCCTACTAGGAAAGGAGGAGTCCTACTCGGTGGGAGTAGGACTCCCCCTTGGTCGCGCCTCCTTGGCCGCCACCTCCTCCTTGCTCCTTTATATACGGGGCAGGGGCACCCCATGACACACAAGTTGATCTACGGATCGTTCCTTAGCCGTGCGGTGCCCTCTCCACCATATTCCACTTGGTCATATCGTCATGAGCTTAGGCGAAGCCTCGCGCCGTGAAGTCATATCGTCATGAGCTTAGGCGAAGCCCTGCGTCGGTGGAGCATCAACATCGCCACCACGCCGTCAGGTGGAACTCATCCCCGACACTTTGCTGGATCGGAGTCCGGGATTGTCATCGAGCTGAACGTGTCTGAACACGGAGGTGCCGACGCTCGGTGCTTGGATCGGTCGGATCGTGAAGACGCGACTACACATCAACCGCGTTGTTATAATGCTTCCGCTTCGGTCTCACGAGGGTACGTGGACGGACACTCTCCCTCTCGTTGCTATGCCATCACCATGGTCTTGCGTGTGCGTAGGAAATTTTTTGAAATTACTA
Source organism: Aegilops longissima (assembly GCA_021605205.1). Classification (NCBI taxonomy): domain Eukaryota; kingdom Viridiplantae; phylum Streptophyta; class Magnoliopsida; order Poales; family Poaceae; genus Aegilops; species Aegilops longissima. The sequence continues at coordinate 660,492,644 of CM038682.1, read as the reverse complement.
CGTTCCCCAACAAAGGGTATCGAGCCTGGTTTTATGCGTTGATGTCATGTGCACGAGTAGAACACAAGTGAGTTGTGGACGATACAAGTCATACCGCCTACCAAAGATGTCATACTTTGGTTCAGCGGTATTGTGAGATGAAGCGGCCGGACCGACATTACGCCAGACGCTTACGCGAGACTGGTTTCACCGCCCGAGCACTCGCTGCTTAAAGGTGACCGGCGGTGTCTGCTCTCTCACTTTAGTTGAATCGAGTATGGCTACGCCCGTCCTTGAGAAGGTTAAACGGAGTCTATTTGACAAACTATCGCTGTGGTTTTGATGCGTAGGTAAGATCGGTTCTTGCTCAGCCCGTAGCAGCCACGTAAAACTTGCAACAACAAAGTAGAGGACGCCTAACTTGTTTTTGCAGGCATGTTGTGATGTGATATGGTCAAGACGTGATGCTATATTTTATTGTATGAGATGATCATGTTTTGTAACCGAAGTTATCGGCAATCGGCAGGAGCCATATGGTTGTCGCTTATTGTATGAAATGCAACGCCATGTAATTGCTTTACTTTATCACTAAGGAGTAGCGATAGTCGAGAAGCAATAGTTGGCGAGACGACAACGATGCTACGATGGAGATCAAGGTGTCGCGCCGGTGACGATGGTGATCATGACGGTGCTTCGAGATGGAGATCACAAGCACAAGATGATGATGACCATATCATATCACTTATATTGATTGCATGTGATGTTTATCCTTTATGCATCTTATCTTGCTTTGATTGACGGTAGCATTATAAGATGATCTCTCACTAAAATTATCAAGAAGTGTTCTCCCGAGTATGCACCGCTATGAAAGTTCTTCGTGGCCGAGACACCACGTGATGATCGGGTGTGATAGGCTCTACGCTCAAATACAACGGGTGCAAAACAGTTGCGCACGCAGAATACTCAGTTAAACTTGACGAGCCTAGCATATAACAGATATGGCCTCGAACACGGAGACCGAAGGTCGAACGTGAATCATATAGTAGATATGATCAACATAGTGATGTTCACCATTGAAACTACTCCATCTCACGTGATGATCGGACATGGTTTAGTTGATTTGGATCACGTAATCACTTAGATGACTAGAGAGATGTCTATCTAAGTGGGAGTTCTTAAGTAATATGATTAATTGAACTTTAATTTATCATGACCTTAGTCCCGTAGTATTTTGCAAATTATGTTGTAGATCAATAGCTCGCGTTGTTGCTTCCCTATGTTTTTATATGTGTTCCTAGAGAAAATTGTATTGAAAGATGTTAGTAGCAATGATGCGGATTGGATCCGTGATCTGAGGTTTATCCTCATTGCTGCAGTAAGAATTATGTCCTTAATGCACCGCTAGGTGATGACCTATTGCAGGAGCAGATGCACGTTATGAACGTTTATTAGCTCAATATGAGCGATACATACGCTATGAACGTTTGGCTAGCTCAATATGATGACTACTTGATAGTTTAGTGCACCATGCTTAACGGCTTAGAATCGGGACTTCAAAGACGTTTTGAACGTCATGGACCATATGAGATGTTCCAGAATTGAAGTTAATATTTTAAGCAAATACCGAGTTGAGAGATATGAAGTCTCCAACAAGTTCTATAGCTAAAAGATGGAGGAGAATCGCTCAACTAGTGAGCATGTGCTCAGATTGTCCGAGTACTTCAATCACTTGAATCAAGTGGGAGTTAATCTTCCAGATAAGATAGTGATTGACAGAATTCTTCTAGTCACCATCACTAAGTTAGTAGAACTTCGTGATGAACTATAGTATGCAAGGGATGACGAAAAAGATTCTCGAGCTCTTCGCGATGCTAAAATCGCGAAGGTAGAAATCAAGAAAACATCAAGTGTTGATGGTTGACAAGACTATTAGTCTCAAGGAAAATGGCAAAGGGAAGAAGGGAACTTCAAAAGGAACGGCAAGCAAGTTGCTGCTCGAGTGAAGAAGCCCAAGTCTAGACCTAAGCCCGAGACCGAGTACTTTTGCTGCAATGGAACTGGTCACCGAAGCGGAACTACCCTGAATATTTGGTGGATAAGAAGGATGGCAAAGTGAACAAGGTTATATTTGATATACAGGTTATTGATGTGTGCCTTACTAGTGTTTATAGTAGCCCCTGAGTATTTGATACTGTTCGGTTGCTAAGATTAGTAACTCAAACAGGAGTTACGAATAAACAGAGACTAGATTGAAGGGAAAGTGACGATGAGTGTTGGAAGTAGTTCCAAGATTGATATGATCATCATCGCACACTCCCTATACTTTCGGGATTAGTGTGGAACCTAAATAAGTGTTATTTGGTGTTGAGCATAAATATGATTTGATCATGTTTATTGCAATACTGTTATTCATTTAAGTAAGAGAATAAATTGTTGTTACATTTACATGAATAAAACCTTATATGGTTACACACCCAATGAAAATGGTTCATTGGATCTCGATCATAGTGACACACATATTCATAATATTGAAACCAAAAGATGCAAAGTTAATAATGATAGTGCAACTTATTTGTGGTAATCGCCGCTTAGGTCATATTGGTGTAAAGCGCATGAAGAAACTCCATCTCGATGATATTTTGGAATCACTTGATTATGAATCACTTGATGCTTGCGAACCATGCCTTATGGGCAAGATGACTAAAGACTCTGTTCTCCGGAACAATGGAGCGAGCAAATGACTTATTGGAAATAATACATACTGATGTATGCGGTCCGATGAGTGTTAAAGCTCGTGGCAAGTATCGTTATTTTCTCACCTTCACAGATGATTTAAGCAGATATGGGTATATCTACTTAATGAAACACAAATCTGAAACGTTTGAAAAGTTCAAAGAATTTCAGAGTGAAGTGGAAAATCATCGTAACAAGAAAATAAAGTTTCTACGATCTGATCGTGGAGGAGAATATTTGAGTTACGAGTTTGGTTTACATTTGAAACAATGTGGAATAGTTTCGCAACTCACGCCACCCGAACACCACAGAGAAATGGTGTGTCCGAACGTCGAATCGTACTTTACTAGATATGGTGCGATATATGATGTCTATTTCGATTTACCGCTATCGCTTTGGGGTTATGCTTTAGAGACGGCCGATTCACGTTGAATAGGACACCGTCAAAATCCGCTGAGACGACGCCTTATGAACTGTGGTTTGGCAAGAAACCAAAGTTGTCGTTTCTTAAAGTTTGGGGCTGCGATGCTTATGTAAAGAAACTTCAACCGATAAGCTCGAACCCAAATCGGAAAAATGTGTCTTCATAGGATACCCAAAGGAGATCTATGGGTACACCTTCTATCACAGATCTGAAGGCAAGATTTTCGTTGCTAAATTCGGGTCCTTTCTAGAGAAGGAGTTTCTCTCGAAAGAAGTGAGTGGGAGGAAAGTAGAACTTGATGAGGTAATTGTACCTTCTCCTTATTGGAAAGTAGTTCATCACGAAATCAGTTTCCGTGATTCCTACACCAATTAGTAAGGAAGTTAATGATGATGATCATGAAACTTCAGATCAAGTTGCTACCAAACCTCGTAGGTCTTCCAGAGTGAGATCCGCACTGAGTGGTACGGTAATCATGTTCGGAAGTCATGTTACTAGACCATGATGAACCTACGAACTATGAGGAAGCAATGATGAGCCCAGATTCATGAAATGGCTTGAGGCCATAAAATCTGAGATAGGATCCATGTATGAGAACAAAGTATGGACTTTGATTGACTTGCTCGATGATCAGCAAGCCATGTAGATAAATGGATCTTCAAGAGGAAGACGGACACTGATAGTGGTGTTACTATCTACAAAGCTCGACTTGTCACAAAAAGGTTTTCGACAAGTTCAAGGTGTTGACTACAATGAGACTTTCTCAACTGTAGCGATGCTTAAGTCTGTCCGAATCATGTTAGCAATTGCCGCATTTTATGATTATGAAATTTGCCAAATGGATGTAAAAACTGCATTCTTGAATGGATTTCTAGAAGAAGAGTTGTATATGATGCAACCAGAAGGTTTTGTCAATCCTAAAGGTGCTAACAAAATGTGCAAGCTCCAGCGATCCATCAATGGACTGGTGCAAGCATCTCGGAGTTGGAATATACGCTTTTGATGTGTTGATCAAAGCATATGATTTTATATGAGACTTTTTGGAAAGGCTGTATTTACAAGAAAGTGAGTGGGAGCACTACAGCTTTTTCGATAAGTATATGTGATTGACATATTGTTGATCGGAAATAATGTAGAATTATTACGCAAAGCATAAAGGAGTGTTTGAAAGGAGTTTTTTTTAAGAAAGACCTCGTTGAAGCTGCTTACATATTGAGCATCAAGATCTATAGAGATAGATCAAGACGCTTGATAAGTTTTTTCAATAAATATATACCTTGTCAAGATTTTGAAGTAGTTCAAAATGGAACAGTCAAAGAAAAGTTCTTGCTGTGTTGCAAAGGTGTGAAATTGAGTAAGACTCAAATCCCGACCACGGCAGAAAATAGAAAAAAGAATGAAAGTCATTCCCTATGCCTCACCATAGGTTCTATAAAGTATGCTATGCTATGTACCAGATCTATTGTATACCTTGCTCTGAATTTGGCAAGGAGTACAATGGTGATCTAGGAGTAGATCATCGGACATTGGTCAAGAACATCCTTAGTGAGGACTAAGGAAATATTTCTCGATTATGGAGGTGTAAAAAGCCCGTCGTAAAGAGTTACATCGATGCAAGCATTTTACACTCGATCCAGATGACTCTAAGTCTCAATCTGGATACATATTGAAAGTGGGAGCAATTAGCTAGAGTAGCTCCGTGCAGAGCATTGTAGACATAGAATATTTGCAAAATAGATACGGCTCTCAATGTGACAGACCCGCTGACTAAGCTTCTCTCACGAGCAAAACATGATCATACCTTAGTACTCTTTGGGTGTTAATCACATAGCGATGTGAACTAGATTATTGACTCTAGTAAACCCTTTGGGTGTTGGTCACATGACGATGTGAACTATGGGTATTAATCACATACATGATGTGAATATTAGTGTTGAATCACATGATGATGTGAACTAGATTATTGACTCTAGTGCAAGTGGGAGATCTGAAGGAAATATGCCCTAGAGGCAATAATAAAAGTTATTATTTATTTCCTTATATCATGATAAATGTTTATTATTCATGCTAGAATTGTATTAACCGGAAACATAATACATGTGTGAATATATAGACAAACAAGATGTCACTAGTATGCCTCTACTTGACTAGCTTGTTAATCAAAGATGGTTATGTTTCCTAACCATGAACAAGGAGTTGTTATTTGATTAACAAGGTCACATCATTAGTTGAATGATCGATTGACATGACCCATTCCGTTAGCTTAACACTTGATCGCTTAGTATGTTAATGCTTTCTTCATGACTCATACATGTTCCTGTAACTATGAGATTATGCAACTCCGTTTACGGAGGAACACTTTGGTACTACCAAACGTCACAACGAATCGGGTGATTATAAAGGAGTACTACAGGTGTCTCCAAAGGTACTTGTTGGGTTGGCGATTTGAGATTAGGTTTTGTCACTCCGATTGTGGGAGAGGTATCTCTAGGCCTTCTCGGTGATACACATCACTTAAGACTTGCAAGCATTACAACTAATGAGTTAGTTGTGAGATGATGTATTACGGAACGAGTAAAGAGACTTACCGGTAACGAGATTGAACTAGGTATTGGATACCGACGATCGAATCTCGGATAAGTAACATACCGATGACAAAGGGAACAACGTATGTCGTTATGCGGTTTGACCGATAAAGATCTTCGAAGAATATGTAGGAGGCAATATGGGCATCCAGGTTCCGCTATTGGTTATTGACCGAGAATAGTTCTAGGTCATGTCTACATAGTTCTCGAACCCGTAGGGTCCGCACGCTTAAGGTTTCGATGATGCTTATATTATGAGTTTATGAGTTTTGATGTACCGAAGGAGTTCGGAGTCCGGATGAGATCGGGACATGACGAGGAGTCTCGAAATGGTCGAGACATAAAGATCGATATATTGGACGACTATATTCGGAGTTCGGAAAGGTTCGAATGATTCGGTATTTTTCGAGTACCGGAGAGTTACGGGAATTCGCGGGAGAAGTATTGGGCCTTATTGGGCCTCAAGGGAAAAGAGAGGGCTGCCTAGGGCAGGCCGCGCGCCTCAAGGCCTAGTCCGAATTGGACTAGGGGGGGGCCGCACCCTTCTTCTCTTCCCTTCCTTCTCTCCTACTCCTACTAGGAAAGGAGGAGTCCTACTCCGGTGGGAGTAGGACTCCCCTTGCGCGCCTCCTCCTTGGCCGCCACCTCCTCCTTGCTCCTTTATATACGGGGCGGGGGCACCCCATGACACACAAGTTGATCTACGGATCGTTCCTTAGCCGTGCGGTGCCCTCTCCACCATATTCCACTTCGGTCATATCGTCATGAGCTTAAGCGAAGCCCCGCTACCGGTGAAGTCATATCGTCATGAGCTTAGGCGAAGCCTGCGTCGGTGGAGCATCAACATCGCCACCACGCCGTCTCGTGGAACTCATCCCGACACTTTGCTGGATCGGAGTCCGGGATTGTCATCGAGCTGAACGTGTGCTGAACACGGAGGTGCCGACGCTCGGTGCTTGGATCGGTCGGATCGTGAAGACGCACGACTACATCAACAGCGTTGTTATAACGCTTCGCTTTCGGTCACGAGGGTGCGTGACGACACTCTCCCCTCTCGTTGCTATGCCATCACCATGGTCTTGCGTGTGCGTAGGAATTTTTTTTGAAATTACTACGTTCCCCAACAGCTTTTTCCTTTTTTTTTATTTCTCTTTTATGATAAAAATCAGAGGAATCTAGGGAATATTTTGGGCTACCAAAATACTTTGAAAAAAGGTGGGACTGGCCACTTAAATTCTTCTAGTATTTGTCACTGCCACAAAGAGTTTGGGGCCATCAGGAGTTGTCCAAGCATTTTTAGAAAATGAAAAGGACATCTTAATACTGTTGGACTAGATAATAAATTCCCAGGGGCAATTTGGGAATTCCAAAAATGTTGGCTTCAACATGACAATTATCTAGGGATTATTTGCCATAGGATGAACTTTTTAGATTTCATGTCTGACAAATATGAATTTTTGACTTTAGATTGGATTTGAATTTGAAGTGTGATTTGGATCAAGTGAAGATTAGCAACAGTAACATGATGAAATGGCACCATTAACAGGGGATTACTGTAGCATGACACTGGGGGTGTTACAGACAGACACCCGCTAGCCACCTTATGCAACTAGTGCATGTCAGTCGGTGGAACCTGTCTCACGTAAACGTACGTGTAGGTCGGTCCGGGCCGCTTCATCCCACAATACCACTGAAGCAAGAAAAGACTAGTAGCGGCAAGCAAGTTGACAAGATCTACGCCCACAACAAAACTGTGTTCTACTCGTGCAATAGAGAACTACGCATAGACCTAGCTCATGATGCCACCTGTTGGGGAACGTTGCGAGAAAATTAAAATTTTCCTACGGTTTCACCAAGATCCATCTATGAGTTCATCTAAACAACGAGTCATGGGAGAGATTGCATCTACATACCACTTGTAGATCGCGTGCGGAAGCGTTCAAGGAGCGGTGATGATGGAATCGTACTCGTCGTGATTCAAATCACCGATGACCAAGTGCCGAGCGGACAGCACCTCCGCGTTCAACACACGTGCACGGAACGACGACGTCTCCTCCTTCTTGATCCAGCAAGGGGAAGGAGAGGTTGAGGAAGAAGGCTCCAGAAGCAACACACGGCGTGATGATGGTGGAGAGGCAAGATCTCGGCCAGGCTTCGCCAAGCACTCAACGGAGGAGGAGATGTGTTGGGAGGGAGGGCTGCGCCTTGGATCAGTATTCAGCCCTCCCCGCCCCTCTATTTATAGGGAAGGGGAAGGGGTCGACCCCTCTAGATGAGATCTAGAGGGGGGGCGCTGGGGGGGGCTTGCCCCCAAGCAAGGCGCCCCACTAGGGTCCCCCAACCCTAGGCATGGGCCCAAGGGGGCCCCAACCCTCCAGGCTGGTTCCCTACCCTTGCGGCCCATGAGGCCCTCAGGAGAGAGTGGCCTCTCGGTGGACCCGGAACCTCTCTCGTGGCCCCAGTACAACACCGATATGCCCCGAAACTTTCCGGTGTCCGTATGACAACTTCCCATATATAAATCTTCACCTCCGGACCATTAGGAACTCCTCGTGACGTCAGGGATCTCATCCGGACTCAACAACATTCGATAATCACATACAAGTCTTCCTAATAACCCTAGCGCCACCGAACCTTAGTGTGTAGACCCTACGGGTTCGGAGACATCTGAGACATGACCGAGACGACTCTCCGTCAATAACCAACAGCGGATCTGGATACCCATGTTGGCTCCTACATACTCCTCGATGATCTCATCGGATGAACCACGATGTCGAGGATTCAAGCAACCCAGATACTATTCCCGTTGTCGACGGTATGTTACTTGCCCGAGATTCGATCGTCGGTATCCCAATACCTCGTTCAATCTCGTTATCGGCAAGTCACTTTACTTGTACCGTAATGCATGATCCCGTGACCAGACACTTGGTCACTTTGAGCTCATTATGATGATGCACTACCGAGTGGGCCCAGTGATACCTCTCCGTAACACGGAGTGACAAATCCAATTCTTGATCCGTGTCAACCCAACAGACACTTTCGGAGATACCTGTAGTGCACCTCTATAGTCACCCAGTTACGTTGTGATGTTTGGTACACCCAAAGCACTCCTACCGTATCTGGGAGTTACACGATCTCATGGTCTAAGGAAAAGATACTTGACATTGGAAAAGCTCTAGCAAAATGAACTACACGATCTTGTGCTATGCTTAGGATTGGGTCTTGTCCATCACATCATTTTGCCAATGATGTGATCCCGTTATCAACGACATCCAATGTCCATAGTCAGGAAACCATGACTATCTGTTGATCAACGAGCTAGTCAACTAGAGGCTCACTAGGGACATGTTGTGGTCTAAGTATTCACACGTGTATTACGATTTCCGGATAATACAATTATAGCATGAATAAAACACAATTATCACGAACAAGGAAATATAATAATAATCCTTTTATTATTGCCTATATGGCATATTTCCAACATTTCCTTCTCCCCCTCTCTCTGTTTCCCCCTTTCCCCCTCCGGTAAAAGGAAAGGGGGGGGGGCGCGAATCCAACTAGGAGGCCAAGTAGGATTCCTCCTACTTGGGCGCGCCTAGGGCCGGCCTCCTCCCCCTCCCTCCTTTATATACGTGGGGGGGGGGCGCCTACAACACGCATCAATTGTTCCAAGCCATGTGCGGCACCCCCCTCCACCGTTTACGCCTCCGATCATATTCACGTAGTGCTTAGGCGAAGCCCTGCGCGGATCACTTCACCATCACCGTCACCACGCCGTCATGCTGACGGAACTCTCCCTCGACACTTTGCTGGATCAAGAGTTCGAGGGACGTCATCGAGCTGAATCTGTGCAGGACTCGGAGGTGCCGTACGTTCGGTGCTTGATCGATCGGAACGAGAAGTTCAACTACATTAACCGTGTTAACAAACGCTTCCGCTTTCGGTCTACGAGGGTACGTGGACACACTCTCCCCTTCTCGTTGCTATGCATCTCCTAGATAGATCTTGCGTGAGCATAGGAATTTTTTTGAAATTGCATGCTACGTTCCCCAACAGGTACGCCATAGATCCACAGCTCGTGGGCACCTGCAAAATACATGAAATGTGTCCTCTCGCTCGAGACCACATAGTGGACACACATCAGAAACCTCCATGTGAGGATCAAATTTATTAGCCCATGTTGCAAGTGCATTTTTAGCCACCTGCCAACCAAAAACACGCACCTTCGGAGGAGCAGGGCACCTCCATAAGAATGCCCAGATGGCACGTCGCACATCCGGTGCCCTGCTTGTTGGGGAACGTTGCAGAAAATTAAAATTTTTCCTACGGTTTCACCAAGATCTATCTATGAGTTCATCTAAGCAACGAGTTACGAGAGAGAGTTTGCATCTACATACCACTTGTAGATCGATGCAGGCGTTCGAGGGAGTGGTGATGATGAAGACGTTCCCAACGTGATTCCGATCACCGATGACCAAAGTGCTGAAAGGACAGCACCTCCGTGTTCAACACACGACGGGGACGATGGCGTCTCCTCCGTCTTGATCCAGCAAGAGTGAAGGAGAGGTTGAGGAAGACAATTCCAATGGCAGCACGACGGCGTGGTGCAATTTGTCTGAGGTTCTCCGGCGCAGGCTTCGCCAAGCTCACACGGAGAAAGAGAGGAGTTGGGGAGGGAGGGCTGCGCCTTCAATGGTGTTGGCAGCCTCCCCCCACCCCTCTATTTATAGGAGGAGAGGGCAAGGGGGCCGGCCATCTAGGGAAACCCTAGATGGGCGGCGGCCCAAGGGGAGGAGGGAGGTGGCTTGCCCCCCAAGCCAGGGGCGCCCCTTAGGGTTTACCCTCCCAAACCCTAGCCGCATGGGCCTAGGTGGGGGCGCCCAGCCCACCAGGGGCTGGCACCTCTCCCACTTAGCCCATGTGGCCCCAGGAGGGGTGGCCCTCCGGTGGACCTCCGGAACCCTCCGGGGTCCCCGGTATTTTACCTAGTATACCTCAAACTTTCCTGAGTCCGTTTAACCACTTTCCATATATAAATCTTTACCTCCGGACCATTCCGGAACTCCTCGTGACGTCCGGGATCTCATCCGGGACTCGAACAACATTCGTAATCACATACTTGTCTTCCTTATAACCCTAGCGCCACCAGAACCTTAAGTGTGTAGACCCTACGGGTTTGGGAGACATGAACATGACCGAGACTACCTCAAGTCAATAACCAACAGCGGGATCTGGATACCCATGTTGGCTCCACATGCTCCTCGATGTTGTCATCGGATGAACCACGATGTCAAGGGTTCAAGCAACCCGTATTCTATTCCCTTTGTTCGACGGTATGTTACTTGCCCGAGACTCGATCGTCGGTATCCCAATACCTCGTTTAGTCTCGTTACCGGCAAGTCACTTTACTGCCGCAATGTATGATCCCGTGACCGGACACTTGATCACTTTGAGCTCATTATGATGATGCATTACCGAGTGGGCCCGGTGATACCTCTCCGTAACACGGAGTGACAAATCCGATCTCGATCCGTGTCAACCCAATGGTCACTTCGGAGATACCGTAGTGCACCTTTATAGTCACCCGATTACGTTGTGACGTTTGATACACCCAAAGCACTCCTACGGTATCCGGAATTGCACGATCTCATGGTCTAAGGAAGAGATACTTGACATTGGAAAAGCTCTAGCAAAACGAACTACACGATCTTTGTGCTATGCTTAGGATTGGGTCTTGTCCATCACGTCATTCTCCTAATGACGTGATCCCGTTGTCAATGACATCGATGTCCATAGTCGAAACCATGACTATCTGTTGACCAACGAGCTAGTCAACTAGAGGCTTACTAGGGACGATTGTAGTCTATGTATTCACACGTGTATTACGATTTCCGGATAATACAGTTATAGCATGAATAAAAGACAATTATCATGAACAAGGAAATATAATAATAATGCTTTTATTATTGCCTCTAGGGCATATTTCCAACACTGCTCGCCGCGACTGAAGAAGGACGTAGCTTGTCCTCGAGCGCCAGCCGCTATGCACTACGCACGGTGAAGATACCGGTGCGTTCTGCACCCCATGCAACAAAGTTGTCACCCATCCTTGGAGAAGTTTTGATCTTCATAATATGTTGTGCGTCAACTGGCCAGAATATTTGTCGAACAAGATCCGCACGCCACTCCCCATTTTCCTCAAGTAGCTCACTAACCCTTCTCAGCATGCATCGTCCTTGTTGGGTGACCGGCGGACGTCTGATGGGATGAGGGATCCATGAGTCTCTCCATATGCGGACCGATTTCCCATTCATTACCAATGCGCCAGATCAGCCCCTTCTTCAATAATTCCAAGCCATGCACAATGGACTGCCAAGTTTGAGAAGCATTACTGGAGAAAACTGTGTCCTCCAGTTTGCCGTTAGGATAATAGCGAGCTTTCAAAACACGGGCACATAAGCTCTCTGTATTCACTAGTAGTCTCCATGCTTGCCTAGCCAACAATGCTTGGTTGAACAATCCGAAATCCTTGAATCCCATGCCACCAGCTGATTTGGGTCGCAACATATGATCCCAAGCCTTCCAGTGTGTTTTCCTCTTACCTTTGTACGCTGCCCACCAGTAACTCCGGATCATGCGAGCAAGGACTGGCCTACAGCCTTAATGAGTACTTCCCTTCCTGCCTGTGACATAAGCTCTCCCCACTGAATAATTCTCTTGGTGAGCTGCTGTTGCACATTCTTTTATTTCCTTCTAGACAACCGACCACTTGGGGTAGGAAAGCCAAGATACTTTTCTTCAAAACTTGCATTAACCACATCCAGCGTATGCATGACCTCATGTTTGTTCAACTACAGACACCTGGGCCCAAACAAAATGGAGCATTTATTTGGGTTTATGACTTGCCCGGTAGCTGAAGCATATCTGTCTACAGCCACCCTCACATGACCAGCTTCTGTAGCATTGGCACGAAAAAACAGTAGCGTGTCGTCCGCAAACAAGAGGTGTGAAATGCCCGTGGCTTGAGGGCATACCCACATAGGCATGATCCAGTGACCTTCAATTTCCTGCCTTCAAATAACATCCAACCCATCAGCCACAAAAAGGAATAGAAAGGGTGAAAGAGGGTCTCCCTGCCGTAACCCGCAGGCCGGTGTGAACGAATCTGAGAGGGCTCCATTTAATCTGACATTATATCTCACCGAGGTGACACACGTCATTATCCAATTCACCCATCGGCAAGAGAAATCCAACTGTTGCATTATCCGCTCCAGAAATACCCAATCCACTCTATCATATGCCTTCGATAAGTCCAACTTATACGCACAAAAACTGTGCTCAGGGTCCTTCTCCTATTTTATTGCATGAAAGCATTCAAAAACAATTAGTGCATTGTCCATAATGAGCCTCCCCGGCACGAAGGCACTCTGTACTGGAGACACGAGCTCATCCAGAATGGGGCGTAGCCTATTCACCAAGCACTTGGCAATAACCTTATAAATCACATTACAAAGGCTAATTGGACGGAAATCAGTAAGCTGGGTCGGAGAATCAACCTTTGGAATTAACACAATGGTAGTGCTATTTACCCCTTCAGGCATCACATTGGTGGCAAAAAATAACTTTGCGGCAGCAATAATATCGTCCTTCATCACTGACCAATGTTGCTCGAAAAACCTTGCCGGGAACCCATCCGGACCCGGCGCCTTCAAGGGTCCTATTTGGAACATAGCATTGGATATCTCATCATCAGAGAACTCTTTACATAAGTCCTCATTCGTAGCTGTAGTGACCTTAGGCTCAACAAGCTGTACTACATCTCCAGGATCAAGAAGGTGGTTAGCAGTAAAAATATTCTGAAAATAATTATTAACAAGATGTAACATAGTGCTCTGTTTAGTGTGCAGCACACCCTGATCATCTGTCAAAACTTTAATTCTATTTTCCAGAGCTCTCCATACCGCCTTCCGGTGGAACATCTTGGTATTTTGATCCCCCTCCTTGAGCCATTGGATCCTTGACCGCTGCAGCCATAACGTCTCTTCCCTATATAATAACTCGTTCATTTTATCCATCTCCGCTCGTATTTCACGCCGGTCTGCATTCATGTTAGTGAGTTCTTTCAACCGAGACCGAGACTTTTTGAGCTCTCTCGTCACGTTGCCGAAGGTTCTGTTACTCCAAGCATGCAGATCTTTCATAACCATAGCCAAGGCATCTTTAACATCTCCAAGATTGTGTTTCGTACCTCGACTCGTCCATGAGTTCACGATGATGGCTTCCAACGCCGGCGACCTTTCCCACATAAGCTCATATCTACGGCCACTTTTGGTCTGACGGTCCTCCTCCAACGAGCACCTGAGAAGGAGTGGGCAGTGATCCGACGCCGGTGAGACTAAATGTGTCACCGACGCGTGCACGGGGAGATGATAGAGCAGTGGTATCAAGCCTTACCTGAACATTTTCCCTCCCGCTTCTTTTGTTATTATAAGTGAACGGGTGACCTGAAAAGCCAATATCCGTAAGACCACAAGCCTCTAAGGAATCACCAAAACTTATCATATGGCTTGCCAATCTCGGTGTTTCTGATTGGTGCTCAAAATCCCACATAGCTTCATTGACATCGCCAATAAGAATCCAAGCCAGCGTACTTTGTGCATGTAAGCTCCTGAGCTTGCTCCACATAAGATGTCGGTTCTCCACGCGAGGTTCTCCGTACACAAAAGTAGCCCGCCAAAGTGGTGCATCAGCCGAGACCCGCAAGTACACATCGATCAATCATTCATTGGCTTCTTGAATATCAACGTACATAGACTCATGCCAGTACAAAGCTAAGCCACCACTACGACCATTACAACTGACTGCTTCAAAACTCAGAAAGACCTAATCTGTTTCTAAGACGATACATTTTTTCTTTATTTTGCCTAGTCTCGCAAAGAAAACAAGACTCGACGAATGCATCCTAACAAGCGATGCAAGATCTCGAACTATCGTGGGGTTCCCCGCCCCACGACAGTTCCAGCTTATCCAATTCATTGCTCCTGACGGGGTGGCGCCGCCTGCCCCGTCAGTTTACCGATGGCCCCAATACCGGTTGCCTCCATGCCCACCAAGCTGTCCACGAATTCCGTCCCATCCTCCTCCATCTGCTCCTCCTCAGTGCAATCCTTCTTCCCCTTCTTATTGGTGTTACCTTCCATCTCTTTACTGTGCGGGACAAGTGCCCCTTCCTGCACGTCTCCACTCCACGTGCTCCTTGTATTCCGAGAGAACCTTTTCCCCAATACTGAATCTTGCTCTTGCATATGCTGATCAGAGTCTGACGAGGAGAAGCCCGAGGTGGCGCTCAGATTAAACAGCGCCGGAATCATCTCCCTACTTCCCAAAGTGTTGCTAAAGCTTGTCATGGATGCCGGTGATCTGACTGCCAACGGTATGGGTGCCTCCACCTTTCCTCCAAGGAACACAAAACCAGGGGGTTCAGACGTAGCACGTGCTGCTCTTTTGTTGCTCGTCTCAGGTGCTTGCTGTGATAAATTCATGCGCATTGCCAATACTCTTGAAGATAGGTCAGCATCAACCTCCGGGGTGCCAGCTCGCTTCTCAACAAATATAAATTGCTACAAAAACGTTCATTTTGCCATGATCACCTGCGTGTAAATCTAGGAGTGGTTTTAGAAAAACTAGTTTAAATGGGTTGGTTTTTATTATGGGATTGATTGGTTTAGGTCTTATTGGGCTGAGGCTTTCTTAAGTTTGGTTTGGTTTCGGTTTTGAGAGGAACCAGTTTGGGTATAGTTGGTTATGGGCTGAAACCATTTGATGCATTATGGGCTACAAACTGTGGGTACAACCCAGTTCGCTGCGTCCAGTTTCTCGTTCGTTGCCTCTCAGACTCCCACACGCTGCCCCTGTCACTTCCCCCGCGCCGCCCCCGCCCCCGCCCCCTGTCTCTTCCCCTCGTCGCCCCCTTCCTTGCGCCGCCGCCTCACCGTCACCCTCCGGTGCCACCCCCTCCTTGGCACAGAATATCCAACCATGAGCTTCCCTGAGCTGGCCCTTCCATCGGTGCTGCCGCCCCTCCCTGTTCGCTTGGGTTGAGGTCATCGGGCCATCTCCGCCTCTCTCTCTCTCATCGGGCCATCTCCGCCTCTCTCTCTCTCTCTCTCTCTCTCTCTCTCTCTCTCTCTCTCTCTCTCTGACCGGCTCCTCCTGTTGACCAGGTCCTGCTCCTCCCGCGGCAAGCCGGCAAGGTGCTCCGGCGGCAACACCGACAAGGTGCCCCTGCTGGTCCTCTCCTCGTCTGCAACAACAACAACAGCAACCAGGTCGATTACACACCTCCTCAACAAAGAACCACTTCGATTTGCTCTCTGTACGACTGTACATTTTCGGTTCAGTTTCAGTTTGTGAGAGGCTAGTGACGCTTTGTTTGGCTTTGTCGTGGATGTGGAGCGGTGCTCCGGCGGCGCTCATGCCAAGCGCTGATTATGAATGTTGCCATCGGTAGTTGCATCGGTGGAGCTTGGGCATTAGTTGAATTCATGCCTTACAGTTAGCTGTTCATAGCTACAGAATTGCAGAGAGTTCCATCCAACGGTTTGCAAACTACTGTTTACCACTGATTCTTACAATTTTACATCACATACTGGGCTGGACAGCGGACTGTTTACCACTGATTCTTACTATTTTATACTCACATTGTAGCTTCATCATGGTTATTTTGCCATAACAAGATTGGGATGATTGTTGAGATATGAGGCATGAACTTCTTTATGCAGACTATACTCTATGGAGGCGTGAACTTCTTGCCTTGCTCCTTTTTCCGTTATAGTGATTGGACAAGCAAAACCACTGTCGCTAAGCGAGTAAACATTTCCAAGACTAGTCTGTAGAACTATTGGACTTTGGTTTGATATGACACTCTTGACAAGAAGTGAGTGATGAATAAAGGAGTGATGAATCAGCCAGTCCATAGGCATGTCATAAGTTCATTGAATTTGTTGGCTGGAACACAGCCTGGTCTTGTTGCCCTATTTCTTCCTCTGTTCTTGTAGGAATGTGTGTTCATTTCATCTAGCACGTAATAAATCCACCAAAACCTGTAATAGGAGTTGCCAGCACTATTTTTCGTTGATATATATTCTAGGCTTCCAGTGATAAGCAAGTGCTTTCTAAGTGAAATGATGTCCATGTTATTTTGCAGGTCATGGCCATTCTCATGTTCTCGGGTGCTTGTGTCGCGGCCAGCGTGATGATCTTTTTCATGAAGGATGTGAACTTCTGCGCCGAGTACTAGCGGCTGTCGTAGCCATGGCCAAGCTTGTTACATAGATTGTCTATTTGATAGCCCATCTTTGTTTAGATGATGTGGATTCCTGATGCTCTGGTTACTTGTGTTGTTTCTTTGTTAATTTCATTTCTTCGGAGGTTGACTTGATGCTCAACTCTGAATATGAGTCCTTTGTAATGTATATCAGTTTGAGATGTCATTGTTAAACTCCAGTTGGGTGAAGTAGTAAGTTGGTTCAGTGTGCTTGTTTTTTTGGTTGACTGTTAATATAGTGCTTAACCCATTTAATCAAATGGTTCTGAACCCATTTATGTAAACAGTTTCAACCCATGGTTGAAGGCTTGGTTCAGTTTGGTTTGGTTAAAATTCCCAGCAAGTTTGGTTTTGGTTAAAATTCCCACAGCCGTCAAGTCGCTCCTCCTCCTCCAAGAAAGAAAACTAGGGTTTCTGCCTCTCGCGGGCGCCGCCGCAGGTCTGCCTCGTCTCCGGTGGCCCTAGGGCCATGGGGGCGCGGTGGATCCTGCCAAGGGCCGGCGGGAGGGCTTCGTTTTCAGTCGTTTTTTCCTGTCTTGTTAGGGTTTGTGTCATGCTCAAGAAGGCGAGACGGCGGCGGCTCCCTGAAGATGGAATAAAGGTCTCCCCGCCTAGCCCCCGTTCCGGCGGTGCATCTAGCATGTTGGTGGGCGTGTGGAGGTGTGTCTCCGGCGGATCTATCTTTGGTGGATTTGCTCGGATCTCGTCGTTGTCCGTCTACGTTCGTGTGTCTTCGGATTGAATCCTTCCAACCTACGTTATTCTTCATCGGCGGCGGTTGCTGTTCTGGTCCGCTGGTCCTATGGGGCCTTAGCATGACGACTTCTCGACTGTCTACTACAAGTTGTGCCCGACTTCGGCAATGGAGGGGTGATGACGGCGGCGCGCCTTCGCCTCGCTTCAGTGCTTGTAGTCGTCGCTAGGTGGTCTATGGATCTGGATGTAATTTTTATTTCTGGTGTTCGTTGTACTGCCATGATTGAAGATGAATAGATTGGAAGTTTTTCGAAAAAAAAGTTAGGTTTTGGTTAGGTGTCAAGAGAGCTATCGTGGGTTTAGTTTAGGTTCAAGTGTCAAGCTAGCTCACGTGAGTTTGGTTGAGTTATGGTTCGGGAAACCTTTCCACTCGGCGCGTCGGCCGAACGCTGCGTCGGACACACGCGGATCGTAGGATCTGACTTGATCGAACTGACTAGAGCGACACGCAACCACCCGTGGCTACTTTAAACATGTCCTCGTGCGGGCCCCATGAGAAAAGCGGCAGTGACCTTATCTTCTCCTTCCCATTCCCTTGCATCTTTTCCACCGCTCAACTCTCCCTGCCTTCTCTCTCTTTGTTTCTTTTCTCCACCACCACATCCAGGAAGTGCGGAGCCGTGGTGATGCGCTGGAGCTGCAACCAACGGCGTGCTGGAGCAGCAATCGGCGGCGCACTGGAGCTGCTACGGTGCTTAGCTGCGGCAATGCATTGGTGTTGCAGCCGGCGGCGTGCTCAGCTCCCCTACATCAAGCGTGCTAGGAGCCTACCCCCACCCCTGGTTTCACTCCGGCTAGCCGGCGCTACCTTCGTACCAGTTGCTACAACCGGCGTTTTGATTTGCTGGAAGCAACTCCATTTTTTGCTATAACCATTGTCTTTTGCTTTTGCTGGCAGAACACCCAATTTTGCATTTTTGCTACCAATGGCATTTTGCTTTGTTGGAAGCGGCTCCATTTTTTTGCTACAGCCACCTTTTTTCTTTGCTAGAAGAACACCCAATTTTGCATTTTTGTTACCAATGGCGTTTTGGTTTGCTGGAAGCACCTCTAATTTTTGCTATAACCACCGTTTTTTGCTTTGTTGGAAGAACTCTCAATTTTGCATTTTTGCTACCAATGGAGTTTTGGTTTGCTGGAACCCGTTTCAATTTTTGCTACCACCGTTGTTTTGGTTTTTGATAGAACATCACCCTATTTTTGCCGGAAGATTTTTTGCTACAAGCAGCCACCTGAATGCTACAACCGGCAGCTTTTTTTGCTACCATCGGCAAACGACTGAGTTGTGACGGCAGAGGCAGCGGCCTGTTTATTTGCATCAACCAGCGAGAACGACAGATACTTCCGTCGGCGGCGTGGGCCTTTTTTTGCTGCAACCGGCACGACAACGAGCTACGCGGACGTTTCTGCGTGCGGTGACGAGGAGGACGGTACCAGCGGCGGCACGATCCGGCAGCGACAGCGAGGGCGGCGACCGGCGGTGAGGGAAGACGGGGAGGCGAGGCGGTCGGCGCGTGCGGGGGCGGCGCTCTCTTTCCTCTCCTTTTTCCTCGTGCAAGAGGTTGAAGATGAGGGGAGGATGGGGACAGTTCCAAATCTGACGGTTGTACTTGTGCTAATCAAACGGCCACGGGCTGACCGGCCGAAAAGTTAGGCCGGTGCGCCGACGCCTAGCATCACCCTTATGTTTCAGGTATCAAACTTTTCTCAGATTTACCTGCCTGACATTCAACGTTCGATGTTACTTCCTCTGTTTTCATGGTCATTCGATGTAAGGGCATCTCCAGCCGTTGGCCCCCCAGGGGGCGTCTAAAAGCGTCGCCTGGGGGTGAGCCGGCGCAAAAAATGGCCCTAGGGGCGAGTCGGTCCCCAGCCGTCGGCCCCCAGGGTCGCCCCCCAGGCGCGTGTTTAAAAAAACCGTTCGGTGAAGTTATGATAAAAACTAGTTAAATTTCGGCCAAACATGGCAAGTTTCGACGAAATTCGTCCAAACATTACATTAATAACCTAATCTAAAGAAAAAGAAAGGGGCTGAAGTCGTCGCCGCCGTCGCCATCGTCGTCGTCGGCCTTCTCCTCCTTGACGCGGGCGCCTCTGCTGGACCCCTGCCCGGCGTCGCCTTGGCGAACAGGCGGCGGCACGTCGTCGTCGTCGTCGCTGTCGCATAAGACGACGACCCCGCCTTCCTCGCGGCCGCGTCGGCGCTCCTCGAAGCGGCGTGGGCGGCGACTAGCGCTCCTTCTCCTTCTCCGGCGCCTTCTCCAACTCAATGGAGTCTGGCGCGCCCATTCGAGGGCCGCGTCGTCGTCGTCGAACTCCGCCTTCACCGGCGCCACCCGGCTCCGTCTTCACCGGCCTTGACCCGGCTCCGTCTTTGGCTTGACGAAGCGGAGGAGCCGCGAGGACGAGGCGCGCCGCCGCCCTCGTTGATGACGATGCGCGCGCGCGAAAGTGCGCGGCCGAAGCGGCGTCTCGCCGCGAGCTCGGCCTTGACGCCGAAAGCAGCGCCGAGAGCCGGAAGAATGGGAAGAAGAACGTGATGAGGAGGAAGAAGAAGAAGGCCGAACCTCCTTGGCGCCCATGGCCCGGGCGGTGGTGCGCCGGGCGCCACCTCGCCGGGTACGCCAACGGCGGTCGTTGCCGCCCTCGGTACGTGAGCACGCCGAGTGTGCGGCGGGACGCCCACCGTAGGTGGCGCCCCGCTGTTTCGCCGGCCCGACCACCGGCGCGCCGTTGATGGACGCCAGCGCTGCTGCTGGCGGCGCTGGAAATACGCCGCCCATGCCGCGTGGTTGTCGGCGGCTTACTGGGGGAGGGAGCGCTGGGCGTCGGTGAGGGCGCGCGCACGATCTCGACCTCCTCGGCGAAAGTACCTCGGCCGCCACGGCGTCGGGCGGCGGGAATGGGCACTCCCGGCGCTCGACCTCCACCCGTTGGCCCGGCGCGCATGTCCGTGGCGCCGGATGTTCGCCGAACAGAGCGAGACTCTGTCGCGAGCGGGCAACGGCGGCCGTTGGCGCCGCCGCCACACCGGGAAGCGTTACGCCATGGCGTTCGGGAGAGGTAGAGGAGGGTTGGCGGCGGCGCCGGGAGAGGCAGGAGAGGAGGGCTGGACGACGGCGAGGGAGGCTGGTGTGGGCACAGCGCAGTGGATGCCACCGGCTTTTAGCGGGCAGCGCCGTGTACGCTGCGGCGAGGAGGTAAGCGTCGGCCGCCGTCCGTGAAGCGCCGCCGTGAGAATCAATGGCAAGGCTGACGGCGGCAGCCTTGCCATTGATTTCGCGGAACCGAGGCCGTTGGGGAAGACGAGGCGCCGAAGTCGCCGACGTGGTGCCCGTGTCTTTCAGCGCTAAAAAAGCTTCGCCCGGCGCTCCGGCGCTACGATGGCGCCGGGTTGGGCTGGGTCCGCTGGCTGTTTTCGCCCAAGCGGGCGAAAATCGGGCTCTGAGAAGCCTTGATGGGCGTTTTTTTGGCCGTGCGAAAAAATCACTTTGGGAGGCGCTTCGCGTAAGCGGTGGAGATGCCCTAACCTGCTAGATAGAAGGTTTGTGGCACCATTGATCCCATTTTCTATGTAGGCCCTTATACCTTGTCCCATATTACTATCGCGTGCCACCATCTCAGTCCCATACACTCCGGAAAAAGAGGCGGTGCGAACGTCGACGGCGGCAGAGCTCCGGCGAGCGGCGGCCGGCATTGTCCTTGCGATCCACGCGCTCACGGTAAAAATTTCATAACCCACGCTCTTCTGCTCCCCAGCAGCAGCGCGGCACCACAATTCACAAACCCCTACTCTACAACCCCCAGAGCAGGCGGCGTCTTCCCCCTCCGCCTCCATGCCGTCCCCGTCCTCCTCCTCCTCCTCCCCCCACCGGAAGCTCCTCTACTCCGTAATCCCGTCTCCCATCTCAAAATCCACCCCGGTTCCGCCCTTCTACCTCCCCTCCTCACAGCTCGTCTCGCGTCTCCGTTTCAGTTGATTTGCTTGGCGGTGCAGCGGTGCCGGATGTCGGAGTCGCCGTGCCGGCTCGCGGTCTCCCTCAAGGGACCCTCGGACCCCGCCGCGTCCTCGGCCCTGCGCGTCTCCGGTAACGTAGCAGTCCCCCCGGCACTGTTCTTACCTTCCTTTCTCCGGCTTACATTTGGTTCGGTCCCCAATTGTGTGAACTAATGCAGTTTCGGACACTGGAGTCGGGAGCAAGCTGGAGGAGTTCCTGGAGCTGGATGCGCTGGCGCGCGAGACCCCCGTGGAGAAATGGGGTATGTGGTCACCTGCTCGTGCACAAGAATTTTGTTTCATGATGGTAATCTAGTCAACTTGCATGGAAAGTTCGGTTCTAATGTGTTGGAAATGTCCCTAGTTAGTAACAATGTCGGTAAGTTCTCTCCTGGGTTCCATCTTCAGTTATAGCCGGTTAGAGCATGCGTGAGAGATATGTGGATGATCAGGTGCTCCTGCGGTCATGCCATCAACATTTGTTTGTTAGGCGCCACCTTTTCCTATGAAAAATATCACTACCTTTGAAATGAATAGACAGATGAATCTAAAAATGAACAGTGGCATCCACACTTCCAACTTCCAAATCAGTATTCAGATGTACCAACCGTGATGTGACATGTGATTTCTTTCCGATATTCATTTGGTTTAGTAGTCTTGGCAATATTTCTTGTTCTTAGGTTCAGCTTTCTCTGTCTGACACAGCTTCTCTTTATCTGCAGATGGTACCCTCTTAATCACAACTACTGGTACGCTATCTGTTTCCTTGATGCATTACACTTCTTCACTGTTCCTTTTCACTTACACACCATTTCCTGCTGTATGTTAGAATCTCAGTTCTTTTGTGTACATTGGTGGTCAGTTGTTTTGTAAATACTGGTTGCACACGTTCTAAAATGGCGTCCAAAAGGGAATGGAAGGGGTACAAATATGTTTTGCAGAGAAGATTTTATTTGGTTAACGATATTGTGATATCAGGAAAGCCGCTGATGGGTTCTTGCCTTTCTCCATTTTGTAGGAATCAATGACAAAGCTATTTATCATTATCGATTTAATATTCATGAAAACGTATCTTCAAGTACAAGATTCAGCAAGATGGCTACCACATACAAGAATAATGCAAAATTCAGGCAGGCCATCTCTTGTCAGTTTGATATCATCCATCATATACTGGAGTCAGTTGAATCATATATGGCTTTTTTCAAAGCAGTGGAACTGAAGTATGCCTTTGCCTTTCAAATGACGCTGATATTGATGACTTCATATTATGGCTGGTTGGTTTTGCACGCAAGGTATGCCTTGCTTAATGTTTATGTTTCTCTTTTTTTACCACGTTTATGGCCAACGGCCAATAGTTTAGCCTTGAGATATGTAATCCCTGTCAATATAAGAATCCTGATCATGAATTTCTAATAAATACTTCCTGAAGAAAGTAACTCAAACATGGCATAATTGTTAACGTGTGTGGCATTGTGATTAACATTTATTTCTTTGATGGTGGCTCAAATATTATCCGACTTACCCATTTTCACATTCACCTATGCAGATACACGTGCTAAAAGCAGCTGTAAGTATTCTGTACTGCTATATTTTCACAACATATATTTATACATTTCATATGATTTCCTTGCCACTGTTAGTATCCATCTTCTCATCAATCACATCCCAATTTTTTTCCTTCCGCATTCGCTTTAATCTTAAGTCATTGCACCCACAACTCAAAGTGCCCAGTACCTACATATCGCAATGACTACACGGATACATGTATATAGTAGCAGTAATGATGCTGTTTATTACCCCGCAAAAAAATGCTGTTTATTATGGGCGTGTTAAATTTTAGCCTTTCTTGTTCGAAGGACCTTCTTACTCAAATTGCATTCTAGCTTATGAGTCATGTGTGGTCTTTTATTTGTTGAAAATGTCATGTTCTATATGGTACAATGAGAAACACCAAAAGTACATAACCCTAGCATTAGGAGGTTCCTGTAGATGTAGAAAGTTCTCAACAGGCTTCAGGTTAAAAAGTATGAATACATTTGCCAAAATTCACATACGTTTGATCTTGGTAATGACAAGACATAATCAATGAAAATCGGATTGACCACAAAGAGATTTGCATTGTGTATACTGATGTCCATGCTTTTTGCATATGTGGAACCTGCTAGCATATGAAGATCTACTGATTTCTGCACTGAAACCGATATCCCTGCTGATTAAATAGAGATATGCTTATACCAGCAATGATTCCATTTTTTTTTTCCAAGTATGTGTTCTTGTTTAACTGAAGAATAAGTTTATAATAGATAAGCATATGTGATGTCTTTAGCCTGACCTCTTGAATGGTTGTGGCGTACTTTCAGTTTTTATTGTTGAACAGCCAGTTGGCATGAAATTGTAGCATCTCTCTGTTCTTGCCTCTTCCTTCTTAGCCTGACCTCTTGAGTGCTTGTTTGGTTATCTTATGTGTACTTACTCAGAACTTAGCAACTGAGCTCTCCATTGAGCAAACAATAAGTGCTGGATCAAGAAATGTTTCTCTGCCAAATGAATCTGATGATACCCATCTTTCTATTGCCACATCAAGTATTGAGCGGCTAGTTTCTGGTCTTGAAGATTATGCACTCTCACATGGGAACACATGTGACAAGTGTGATGCATGTTGTATGAATAGGTAAAACTTTCACTGTTCAAATTATGGCTGCTAGACATATTTTCACGGAGGCTGACAACATTGTTTTGCTCAAATTGCCCATACATGATCCACAATTGGCGTTCTCAAATCACCCTACTATTACCTAAATGCGTCTAGAGTAGAATTGTGCTATTTTTGTTATTTTCCTCCTAAAAAGAGCATACCTCTGTTATATTCTGTTTGCAGTTATTTTAGGACTCCTTCCTCCCTTTTTCAGTTTCATAGTTAATATGTATATATGTGATATCTTGGCTTTCAGTGGTACTTATTTATCACTAGAACACATCTTTTTTCCTTCCTTGCACTTATATCTAGAAGGAATGATATGCTTGGAGATCTTTCATTTGCCTTCTATTTGCATTTCGTATTTGATCCGCCTTGTTAAGCAGATCACTAAGTTTCTTCACTGTGAATTTGCGCTCATGTACATTTTTTCAGTGTCAGATAGAAATAGGAAAAACAATTGAGAATTAGTAATGAAAATTGTCTTACAGTAACTGATTCTTAGATGTATGTGTCAAACATGTTTACAGTTGAAGGCATACATATTTGTACACTGGAAGTCTTCAAAACGTTGTGTTTGAGCTATATTTACTGATCTAGGCCTTGTTATTTTTAGTTGTGTCTGAGAGAAAACCATTTATGTTGGCCCACAACATCCGGCACTGGACTGGATTATTACATTCGTTGCCTACACCCAAGCATGGTCGCTTTCAGGGTTCTGTTATGCATGCGCTTGGCTCCTAATTCCTAACCTTGCTGTTACCTAGTCTGTAGTCAGACCCTTGACATACTAATGGATAGCACATGCATATTATATAATCCTGGTATGAGGAATTCTTCATATTGCTGTTCTGACATTTTAGACATAATCTCTTAAGTTTATTCTTCCGCTTTCTGATTCTCATGTCAGAGATCGTCTGAAGGTTGGAACTGGATCTGCGAAGAATTCAGACAGAAGAAGAGATAAAGGGCTGCTTGTTGAAATAGCCATAATGGTTGCGCATACTGCATCTGATTTGAGTTGTTGGATGGCTAATTGTTCATCTAGTCAGGTTTACATCAAACCATTGAGCTAGAGAATCTGACTTTGTAGTTACATACTTTCATTTTAGATTTTACTGCTCATACGCATCTCATGTTTATGGTGATATCGTGATTCAACTGAGCTCATTGGTTCTGATGGACGGTGAATGGCCTATTGCAGGTTTTGCATTTTCAAGACTTCGTACCCTGCCCCATTTCACAGTCATCCTTCAATGTGCTCATGAGCATGGACTGGCAAAGCTTCGGTTTCAAGTTAAAAGGAGGTTTCATGGATGACGAAGGAAATGCTGTGCTTGAGTGGGATAACCTGACATTTGCTCGTGTTGATATTGCCGTTCACACTTACCATGGAATATATCCAGCTCTTGTTTTGTGCATACTTCCATTTTATATTGGTTGTTTGGTCGTGGATGTTTCAACATGGGTTTTTCCCAATTGTTTTTCTCTAGTTATCCTTGACTTGCTTTAGCTACGGTACAAGAATGGCAGAGATCTGAACCAGATAAGTATGTTGTGAGGAAGGCACTTAAGCTTGCATTGCATAACCTGAAAGCAAATCATGCAGGAGAGTTTATCAGTTGTCATGGAAAGAAGGTATGTGTTACATGTTTTCTGCTAACTAACATAATTGTGAAGACTTCCATTTCTCATGTACCTTCAGTCTGTTATAAATTTTCAACTGAAGAAATATTATTGTTAGTTGGACGAGAGCAGTGTCTAAGGTGCAAATTGACTAAAGATGTTATACTGTCATCAGATAGGTAAGGTGCAAATTGTCTTAACTTGTGCAAATAACAATGCAAACCAACCTCGTATTCTTTCAGATGAGCAAACTTATCTTATGGTTACAGTTTTTAACAGAAACAAAAAAACCTTAGTAAGCATTATATATTCATATATTACATGGTCTGGAAAATATGCAGCACCATAAGCTCTGCTTCTCCAACATGTAACATGTTTCATTGCAATTGTTCAGCTCCACTGCTACAGTACCACATAACTTCAGCGCTGCAATTTTCCACGTACAAAAGAATAGTATTAAGCGGGCCTTGTAGGTAGAACAGTATTGTTCCTAACTTAATTGTGAATCGACTTCCCTTTCCATGAAAATAAGCGTAAGCACCAGTCTGGTTCATCTTGATAATGAGCTCTGTAAAATAGAACCACGTTCGACAACTCTTGCAGTAGGTATCACCAGGACATGGTTGGAACTTTGGGTGATTTACAGTGGCAGCTACCTACACTTCCCTTCATACCGATGTATTTCATTCATCCCCGAAAGAAATTGCTAATGCCATTCCAGTTCATCTTGGTAATGAGCACTGTATCATATTTACAGGCTACCAACAACTTCCAAGTACTGTTCACTAACCACTACTGTTTGCTGCACCTTGCCACCTGAACTGACAACAAGCATTGCGGTAACACGCTGTTTATGTCATTTCCAGATCCTCGAGTACGTCCCCGACCTCGCGCAGTCGATCGCCGGCCTGATCTCGTCGTCCAACGACCGGGAGTTCCGAGGCGAATGCGCCGCGCTCCTCAGGCTGGGCTCCGGTCAAGACGTCTCGGAAGGGGCGGTGAGGTCCTGCATCGGCGACAAGATGGCCCGCATCATAGAGATGGGCGACGGCAAGGAGAAGGCCGAGGACAGCGCGCCGCCCTACCTGTTCGAGTGCGAGAAGCTGGATGAAGACAGCCCGCTGCTTGACGAAGAGGATGGAGACGAGGACATGATTTTTGATTTCTAGCATCGTAGTCAACTAGGAGTATGATACGACAGACGTGCTAGATAAGTTTATGTACTCTGTCAAGCGTCGTTGCTTCCTTCTCCCGTATGCAAAATGTATAGACATCACATATATATGTCGTACTAGATGCTACCGTATTTTGTAAGTATGAATTTGGTTAAATCCAAACAGATTTGACCTAGATCCAAGCCAAAATTTGGTACAAATTTCCCATTGTGTTAGATGGAAAAACACGGGAACCTTCCCAGAAATTCCACGGAGATTATTCCCCCGTGGGACTGGGAGGGCAGCGGTGGACGGATGCGTGTGGGTGTGCCCGAGCCGAACCCGCGCGTTTCGCTTTACAGCACATGTGAAGGCTCCGCTCGCGCACCGCTTGACCGGTCCTCCTCCCACACCCACGCACGCACGGAACATAGCCATCAGCCCACCCCACCGACCGGCTCGCCCCCATCCCCCCTACCAGAAATCCCCAACCCAGGCGGCGAGCGACGACCATGGAGCCCGTCGGCGGCGGCGGGGGCGCGTCCTCGGCGGCGGAGCGGTACCGCGCGGAGGCGGCGCGGGCGTTCCAGCACTACCTGGACCGGGCGGCGCCGCACACGGCGGGGCGGTGGGCGGGCACGCTGCTGGCCGCCGCCGTCTACGCGCTGCGGGTCTACTACGTGCAGGGCTTCTACGTCGTCTCCTACGGCCTCGGCATCTACCTCCTCAACCTCCTCATCGGCTTCCTCTCCCCCATGGTCGACCCGGAGCTGGAGGCGCTCGACCAGGCCGGCCCCGCGCTCCCCACCCGCGGCAACGACGAGTTCAAGCCCTTCATCCGCCGCCTCCCCGAGTTCAAGTTCTGGTAGTATATCCGTCTCTTCTGCTGCCCCCTTGTCGTCTCCGGTCCCCTTTGATTCGATTGCGTGAAATTGGTGCTAAATTCGAGATCAGATGCAGTACCCTTCTCGAGACCCAGATTTGATCGAACAGCTCGCTTTTTTTTTCCGGCAGTTTCGCAAGATTCGCCTGCCAGCAAGTGGGCTCACCAACAACCCATTTGTAAATGGGTGGATAGCTGGAACATTTATACAGCCTTGCTAATTCATGTGCCTTGCCAGCTCCTACGTTAGATGTGATACACCCATTTTGTTGACCTGCTTGAGGGGTTTCCTTTCATAGTCGGAGCCACTTGCTGACAAAGTTTTCTAGTGCAATCGCTTAGGATTGCATAGTCTGGGATTCTCTCAGTGAACTTACTCTTGCAATTTTGTGCAATTAAAGTTTTGTAGTGCAGTGGGTTGAGGTTGCATATTCTGGAAAGGATATGTTGCGTTTTCTAGGTGAGCTCTTGCACTCTTGTGCAAGTTCCATCCTGTTAACTGCTGTTACTTCCCTACGAAGAGCTGTTAACCTTCCATTTTTTTAAACAAGAAACTCCTTGTTAATTCATTGCGGTGTTCTGTCAGTGGTAGTCTCGGTGTTGTATGTATGGTTCAGAAGTTCAGATGGGATTCTACAATCAATCTCTTTCCTTGTTAAGTTAACTGCTTCTGCCGCAATGCTTTTCAAGTCATTGTGATGTTCTTTCTGTGGTATTTAGTCTGCTGTTATATGGATCAGAAGCTCAGATGGGATTGTACAGACAATCTCTTTCCAGTTACTTTGCACATGTACTACAGATTAAGCACACGAACTGCTTCTGTAGCATCATTGCTTCTCCCCAGCAAGCTCAACGAAAAGATGCACTGGCTGCTTTTGGAACACATGGAGTAACATTTTTCTATGGAACAACTATTGTGTAATGAATTGTACTGCTGTAGATCAGATGGCATGGAATAGGCACTAGTATTTTGTTTTTGGGTGCCTATGGGTTTGTGGCCTTTGTTTGTTTGTTATGCCGCGTATAGCGCAGATGTACAAAAACCACACTAACCTACTGCTGCTCTTTTCAGGTATGCCATCACAAAAGCCTTCTGTGTTGCTTTTGTCATGACATTCTTCTCGGTATTCGATGTTCCTGTCTTCTGGCCAATACTACTCTGCTATTGGATTGTGCTCTTTGTCTTGACAATGAAGCGGCAGATTTTACATATGGTCAAATACAAGTATGTCCCATTCAGCATGGGGAAGCAGGTGAGAATTTGCTGCTGGTTGGAAGTTAATTAGTTTGTCAACTGCTTTAAACTCAAGTAGATCGTGCTTTCTGCAATATCTCTGCAAAATTAGTGCAAAATTCTTTCCATGCCCCATCAGTCATTACAGGTTTAATGCCGATTGATCATTGATGCACAGTTGCCTGTGTCACTTGTACTACTTGGTGCCATGAGCCCGTGAGGCAGTCAGAATTGAACCCTGTGAACGCTTCCTGATTGAACTTTCCTACTTCGGTCTGGAGTAAACTATATCTGTTTAGGAGCTCAGGAGCTAGCATGTCATTCTTGGCTGGTCATATGATCCATTATATTGGTCCACCATGGATTAGCAAGCTTTTTAATATCATACCAGCATATTCATCTTCGTTTGCAATTTCCAATGCAGAAGTACGGAGGAAAGAAAGGCCCATCAACCAGTGGATCCAAAGATTGAGGCGCGGATGCCAAATCCCTGTGTCGCTCTTCTGCGAGGCGACGGATAATCAGATGATGGTGCTGGCATGGTGGTTTTATTAGTACAACTACTGACAGTGAATGTACAAACTAGTAACTCTTTCATTGGTTGGTGATACCTTGTTCTGCGTAGTAGATCAGTAGTAGCTTCCGTACGCTGATCACTTGTCACGTATTCTGTTGTAGTACTGTGAGAGTGTGCAATGCAAATCAAAACCATTGGGACTCCGTGCAACTCTTGTTGCTACCACCTAGTACTCCATTTCCTGGAGGATTTCTGCTATTTGCTTCTGCAACACTTGATTTCAGTGACTTGTCTTATATGTTCATTTTTTGCCGTTCAAATATATGCAAAGTTCAGATTTGGTCCAATACTAGGCAACATTTTTTCTTTTCTTGAGGCCCAATACTAGACAACACCATCGATTGTTAAAAAACTGGGCAATGTTGGTCGCGCTCCCTGTGCAAAGTGATTTCATGGATGAAATTTGCCACGGCTCCTTTGATTCGAAGGCATTTAGTAGAATTTGTGGAGGATTTGGATCCTTAGAACTTTCCCTATGTTGGTCGTTATTTGATTTGCTGGATTGAAATCCAAGGAACTCTTACTTGGGATTCTTTTGCACTCTATCTTGGAGGAAAATTGATGGAATTTCTTTTGCTTTTCTCGTGCTATCAAACAATGGTTTATCTGAATTCATGTAGTTTTGTAATTTTATACTTCCTCCGTTCTCAAATGTAAGTCTTTTTAGAGATTTCAACAAGTGACTACATACGGAGCAAAATGAGTGAATCTCTTTACTTCTTTAAAAGAGCCAGTTGGTGTTGATGGTCCGTCTGCCCTCTTTGATGGGATAGGGATAAAAAAATATGCAGCAGCAAGAGGAACCGCCATCCTGCCTCTCCATTACGTGAAGCCACCTCGAACTAAAAAATAGAATCCTAATCGAGTACTACTATTTTCCTGAAGCACCTGCGAGCACCGGCATTTCTCCCCCAAAATCTGTCCGCCTCGTCTCTCCCATCGCCTGCTCTCATGGCCTCCCCCGATCCTGTATCTCTTGCCGCCTCTCACCTCCCCCAATCCCGTATCTCTTGCCGCCTCTCTCCTCCAATCCCACTCCCGTTCTTCACTCCACCTCCTTCAAAATTCAAACTGTCGATGCCGCACCGCCATGCATATTACTCCCGGGGTTCCCCATCCCTTATGCTCGTTGTTTTCTTCTCTGCCTCCCGGAATACTCAGTTTCCGTTGCCACCTTCCTTCGCCGTCGCTGGTCTGCCGAAGTCGCCCGCTCACCGTCGCCAAACGAGAAGCGCAACCCCTGTCGGCGTGTTAGCTCGTCGTCGTGCGAGATTGCGTGGAGGCCGCTTACCCTGCCGGCACGCCCGCTCGCCGTCTTCGACCGCTTCGAGGTCGCACCCCCTGCGGGCAAGCTCGGTCGGGAACTGCAGCGCTGCCTCACGATCGCGCGGACAGTTCGTCTTGGTCTGCGCTGCCTTTTCCCCTTCCATCCGAGCGCATTGGCCTCTTCAGACTCCTTTCTGTACGTCTCCACAAGGGACACCATGTTGGTTCTGAATCAGTTTGATTATAGCTTAGTAGTAAAAATTGCAGTTTATTGTTGAAATTGAACACATCCGCAAATCTACCGGGCAGGCTTACGACAGACTCGAGCCACGCTGCTACCGAGCCGCCGTCCACTCGCCACGCCGTAAGACGCCCTTGAAGTCTCCCAAAAGCTTTTGGGTCCTTATATTACTGCAGATGCCGGCATTTTGAGCTTCTCTTTTCGTCCTAATTTTGATAGATTTAGGCATTACCTTCAAGTATTTCGGCTGTTACTTTATACCTTCGTCAATTTTGTAATTTTGTTGATCTGGTATGACCAGGGACTGGACTGGGTATGACATTGGCCTAATTATTGAGTATTCAAAAGACCGATATAGCTAAATTATGTATAATTCAGAATTTCAAATGCTGCTACAGTGGCTGTTATTGTCAGATAATGCTTGGAAAAAAGTCTATAAAACATGCTCTTTCCACCTATTATAGCAACAGACATGTGTACCAATTCCGCAGGCTATTGCAAATGGGGGCACTAGAAAGTACTCCCTCCGTTCGGAATTACTTGTCGTAGAAATGGATGTATCTAGACGTATTTTAGTTTTAGATACATCCATTTCCGAGACAAGTAATTCCGAACGGAGGGAGTAGAAACTAGCAAATTGCCAAAGATCACTGATTCAGATATTACATTAACCAAAAGAACTTCTAGAGGGAGGAGGCCACACGAAAAGAACATTTTTTTTCTTTTTTTTCGAAAAGGGGACTAGAACCTGCGATCGAGCGATGCATACGGCCAAGAAAAAAGAACAATTAATGAGTTGAGAAATGTGAATGAGCGCTTGATTCCATTGTTCCCTATGTTTATTCCTTTTGACAGAGTTTGGGAGTTCACCCTAGATAATGATACACGTGTTGGTAAGTGCTCCAGTTTTCTTTTGTTCGTTCTAACTGTTCTTTTGTAACAAATTAACTATTAATATTTTTCTGTTCAAATGTTAGATGTTATTGGCATGGTTTTATTTGTAAGTTCTACGGGATATAAAGACGGTTTCTACAAGCGGAGGATCCCAGTGAGAAATATTGTTCTGCTAGATGACACGTATGTGTATCTTATGATTTTCAGTTATCGAAATGAGTCAAAGTTCTTACATTTCTCTTCTATATTAATTGATTTTGTAGCTATAATATTGTCAAGTTAGTTGTATGGGGCAAGTTGGTGACTAATAATCGGGAAAAACTCGCCGAGGAGCGTGCTATTATCGTGGCAACAATGTTACGTACAGAGCGCATCGGTAAGTCTAAGTCCATGCATTTTTCTATGCATATAATTATAACGTGAAAATAAATTTTGCTAATATATTGATGTTTTGTCTTTAATTAACTAGATCGTGGCCTGCATACTACAGACTTAAGTAGGATGCACTTTAACCCGAACATCACAGCAGTGCGTGAATTAAGGCAGAGGTAATTGGAAATTTGGTTGAAATTATCCACTATTTGCTTTATACGGTATATTAAATATTTACAAATAATTTTTTATAGGATCAACAATGATCTTCCTGGACAATCACCTCCATGAATCAAAAGAAGATGAAGAATGGAGTCGTGAAGCAAAAGTGAAGTCTTAGAATAATAGGATAATGCGTTACTTAAGCTAGGTTGAGCTACTTTTGAACCGTGTTACTTCACTTTGCTTAATTTTGGGTTTTTTTTAGAAAAGGAGGATGACCCCCGGCCTCTGCATACGACCACTTTATTAATTATTCTCACAAGACCTTACAAAGTAATACGACAGTAAGACTAAAGCCGCCATGTAAACACCTCTATCCAGCTGATGAAAGGACGCAGATAGCCTGGGCCTAATACCAAACAGACATCGCAGCTAAACCTAACATCTAAGACCTGAGAACCCATCCAGGAGACCAGGACGCCTGCCGGGCATGTGTCTCACCGGTCCGGCGTGCACTCAGATGCCGCCGTCGCCAAATGCCACCGCTCCATCTTCAGAATTGTACTGCTGCATCAACCTTGCTCGGTCTAGCTATCGTCGACACCACCACGGCGCCAAACGGCACCTCCTCCCTGCGCAAAACAGTGAAAGCACGTCGCGTCGCCATCGATACACCTCGGCGCCATGCTGCCGGTATCACCGGCCGACACGCTTGAAATCCTTGGAAGATCGTCGTGCGTAGCACCGATAACCGAGCATGACAAAGCATAGCTTTTTGTCGGTCGGGCATGACTTGACATCATCACCGGCTTCGGTGCAAGACGGCCGCCCACCTCCTGCCTCTAACATCCAGCGCTGCTCCATAAGCGATGCTCCCAAGAGAAAGCGACACGCGGTGCCGCCATCATCCGATCTGGAACACGGATCCTAGGGTTTCCGGAGCAAAGACGAGTGGGTCGACAATAGTTACACGACGATGCCTTCATCAAGGTAACGTTGAGAATGCCGCCATCGCCTGCCGTCGGCTCCGTTTTCACCGGCAACCATGTCTTCCCTACTCGCAGCCGGGACAAGATGATGGATCTCGAGATCCGATCACCAAGCCTCTGGTCGGCCATCTCGGGAAGAAGATGACCACCACGTCCACCAGTGTCACCACGCCGGGCACGCGTCGCCGCTGGCACCCCCATGGTGCCTAGAGGGCGACAAGCCCCGACGAAACCCATGCCTCGCCAGCCGCCATGGCCCAGACCCCGGCACCCCCAGATCCAGATCGGATCGGGGTCCAGGGCCCCAAGTCGCAACCACCGCGGAGGCAGCACCACTGGACGGTGCCTAGCTCTCCAGCCCGCCGCCGAGTCATCACCGGAGCTCCGCCGCGCCACGCCGCCAAGCCACCGCCAGGATAACTCGCGCAGCCGCCAAAGAAGCCACAGCCGCCGCGTGTTGGAGAGGCCTCAAGAGGGGCGCCGCCACCCAGCACGCCCTCCGCCAAGGCCGCTAGGCCCCGCCCAACCAGCGCCGTCTCGCGCCCGCGCCGTCACGCGCCGGACGCCAACCACGAGGAGAGGGGCAAGATCCCCGCCGCCACCAACGCTGGCCGGTCTTTGCCCGGCGGCGCTGTGCGGTGGCGGCGGGGGGAGAGATCGACAAGGGCGGATGAGGGGCGGCGGCTAGGGTTTCCCCCGAGGAGCTTAATTTTGGGTGTACGGTGTCGTGGACAATGATGGGAAGTGCTTTTGTGATCCGTGTTGTAACTGAATCTGAGTTTAACTTATGAAGTGAAATCTTAAGGTAGTGTAATGCCAAGACCACTTGAACAACATATCAAGTTGGTGTGATCTCTGGGTAAAGTAAAATGTAACAACTTGGAGGCATGTTGAGTCGCAAATAGTTGTTCACATGTGTTAGCTAAGGGTAGATGTAATCAAAATGAAATGGTGTGTGTGGCTCCATGTAACTCTCTGATGTTTGTAGCGTCGTTGAACAAAGACTTTCTTGATATGGCTAAACACTAACCTTCTCTTGACGAAAATCATAGTACTACATATTTGGGCTTGTACTTTTGTGATTCCAATTTATTTCATGTGATTCCATAGCATAGCACGGGCATCTTACTAGTACACTATAAAATATGTCTACATGCATCCGTATGTTGTAGTCTATTACAAATGTCTAAAAAGACTTATATTTTGAAACGGAAGGAGTAGGATTAAAGAGGACACGGTGTTAGGGCATAATTTTCCCTGGTTTGTTTTGGTGATTGATGACAATACATTTGCGGACTAATCGTGTGCATTAAGCTTTTCAGGTGATCTAATATAAGGGCACTATGCGATTGTTACCCGTCGAGGACTTCACTTTAGACGGATTATTTTCCCTCGTTTCTTTTCGGTGGAATTGAGTCGTAGGGATAACCGTACTATCAAGAGGGGATCCGTTTCGGAAGAGTACGGGTGGAATCATCACATACACACTTTCCTTGCACCCTCGCCTTCTTCCTGCTTCTTAGGAGTATCCGTGCTGTGTAAAACAAGGGGTGCTGTGTGCTAAGCGGTAGTACCGCGGTCAGGGCAGTAGTACCGCCTATAGGTGGTAGTACCGCTTGTTAGTGCCGCTGGTACTATCGCCCCTGCTGTGGTCTCGATTTTTCGTGTCGGGTTTCCGCAAAGGACCACGCAGGGGAGCGGTAGTAGGGACGGCAGTAGGGCGCGGTAGTACCGCTTATTAGCAGCGGTAGTACCGCTCCTACGTCCGCTCCAACTGCCGCTCAGCTCGCTGCCCTCCTCTATTTTCCAGCGGCTCTAGGGAGCGACAATACTGCTTATCGGCGGTAGTACTGCCCTAGTGCGTGTACTTCTTCCCCCTCAGCCCTGGTTGCCCTATGCCTGCTTGCCACAGCGGTAGTACCGCTCCGGCAGCGGTAGTGCCGCCCAGATGCGGGTTGCGGGCTGCATAACGGTTGGATGTGTCCCCCCACTATATAAAGGGGTCTTCTTCTCCAAGAAAACTCACCTCTTCTCCCCCAAAACTCCATTGTTGCTCCACAAGCTTATTTTCGCCTGATCTCTCTCCCGAGCCAATCAAACTTGTTGATTTTCTAGGGATTGGTTGAGAAGGCCCAGATCTACACTTTCACCAAGAGAAATTTGATTCCCCCTGCTAATCTTTTGTGGATCTTGTTACTCTTGGGTGTTTGAGCACCCTAAACGGTTGAGGTCACCTCGGAGCCATATTCCATTGTGGTGAAGCTCCGTGGTTTCGTTGGGAGCCTCCAATTAAGTTGTGGAGAGAGGGACGCGGCTAATCTACACCCGAGCTCATATGCTCCCGCATGAACAGTAAAATCGAAACAAAATCGGAAAAAATTCAAAAAATTCCAATTTTTTTTGAGAGAAACATTGACAAAAGTTCTAAGTGCCTGCAAAAATTCGTCATGAAATCACATTCCTAGAAGGTGTGGCAAAAAAAAAAATAGTACTCTGAAAAAGCTACTTTCAAACGCATTTTGAAGCACTGAATTTGTTTTTTTGCCATGCCTTACAGGAATGTGATTTCATGATGAATTTTTGCAGGCACTTAGAACTTTTGTCAATGTTTCTCTCAAAAAAAAATTAGAATTTTTTGAATTTTTTTCGATTTTACTGTTCATGCGGGAGCATATGAGCTCGGGTGCAGAATGGACTTTTCGGTGGAGAGAGCCCCAACCTTGTTTGTAAAGGTCCGGTTGCCGCCTTCAAGGGCTCCAATAGTGGAATCACGGTATCTCGCATTGTGTGAGGGCGTGAGGAGAATACGGTGGCCCTAGTGGCTTCTTGGGGAGCATTGTGCCTCCACACCGCTCCAACGGAGACGTACTTCCCCTCAAAAGGAAGGAACTTCGGTAACACATCCTCGTCTTCACCGGCTTCACTCTTGGTTATCTCGTGCCTTTACTTGTGCAAGCTTATTTGTGTTATATCCCTTGCTTGCTTGTGTGCTTGTTGTTGTTGCATCATATAGGTTGCTCACCTAGTTGCATATCTAGACAACCTACTTTGATGCAAAGTTTAAATTGGTAAAGAAAAGCTAAAAAATGTTAGTTGCCTATTCACCCCCCGCCCCTCTAGTCAACGATATCGATCCTTTCAATTGGTATTAGAGCCTCGTCTCTTTATTAAGGACTTTGCTGTCCGAAGAGTATGGTTGACACCGTAGACGGTGGTGAGGAGCACTCCGGTGTGAATCCAATGTCGTCTACGGCCGATGGGGGAACCCCGGTCTCTTGTGAGGAATTCAATGTGGCTTTGGACACATTGAAAACCTCTATGACGACCGAGGTTGAAAGCATGTTTAACAAATTCTTATAAGGGCTTAAATTATCCACCCAACTGATGAAAGTGGGTGATCCCACTAACAAGGTGACGGATGCTAACTCTGACAAGGGGGAAGCTACTAGTGAAAAGGCTCCTTCTTCTAGTGGTAAAAATGGCAACGACATCTTTGCCCATGTGAAACCTCCGCTTACTTATGGTGGACCAATTCCTTCCACTCATTTGAATCATGCCGGTCCTCCCCCTAAGATTGTGAAAAATGAGGATTTTGGTTCTTGGGTTTATCACTTTAAGCGTCATTTAAACCATGTTAATACTAATCTTTGGAGAATCATTGAGGAAGGTTTTTATCCGCATGACCGAAGCAACTTCACCCCTAGAGAAGCCACGGATAATCAATTCAATAAGAATGCTCTCTTCATCATCCAAGATGCAATTCCACCCGAAGATCTTGCTCATCTCCGTCCTTTCACCGTGGCCAAGGATGCTTGGCGCCATGTTGTTTCCCTCTACAGGGGAAGCGCAAGCATTCAACGCTCCAACTATGAAGTGGTGCAAGACGAAGCCGATGAGTTTGCCATGAAAGAAGATGAAGAACCTCGTGAGCTTTATCGGAGATTAACTACTCTCGCGGTCTCACTCCGAGATCATGGGAGCAAGGATACGGATGACAATTGGATCAAGCGCAAATTACCCAAGGCCATGATGCCTTACCACAAGGCCATGTCCTCCGTCATTCGTCAAAGGCCGGACTTCCACACCTTGTCCTCAAGTGAAGTGTTGGATGAGTTTGTGGCTATGAGCTTCTTGGACAAGACCGCCGACAATGCCGTGTTACGTTCTCAAAGAGCAAAGAAGCCCAACCTTGCCTTGAAGGCCAAGATTAGTGTGGAAGAAGAGGACGAAGAGGAAGAAGAGGAGAGCAACCCCGAAGATACAAAGTATGCTTATCATGAACACATGGCTCTTGCTTCAAGGCAATTTTGGAGCAAGAAGAACACAAGGCCCAACTTCAACAAGAACAACTCAAGTGGCGCGAAGGCCAAGCAACGAGTGAGGACTTGCTATAATTGTGGCAATGTGAGCCACTTTGTTGCAGAATGTCCTTATGAGAAGAGGGAAGACAATGGTGGCAAGCTCATCCGAAAGGACAAGGCCAAATCTTTCCCCAACAAGAGCAACTTAACCAAGAAGACTCCTCCCAAGGGGTTGGTGGCACAAGAAGAGTACCATGAGGATGATGATTATGATGATGATGATGACGGTGAGTCGGTTGCCATGGCCTCCATTGCCATTGCGACAACTCCACGGGTGTCTCTCTTCGACTCACCCAATGAGAACATCACCGCCAAGTGCCTCATGGCTAAAGCCACCAACAAGGTAACCCCCAACATCAAAACTACCATCATTAATAATCCTTCTTTGATGGATTGCATTGATGAACATGAGGGGTCTAATGTGGAGGAGGATGAATTTGAGTATTTTATGAGCAAACTCAAGGGTAAATCCAAGAAGCACTTCGTTGCTCTCTTGGAACAACTTGGTGAAGCCAATGACATGATCGAGGCTCACGAAGATACCATCTCTAAGATGGAGGGGCATAGTCGTGACTATGCCGATGAGATTTCAGATCTTTCCAATGCTTTTGAGGAAGAGCGAGGTCTTCGTTTGGCTCTTGAGGAGTCATACAATGATGACCACGCTAAATTAAAGAAAGATCTTGATCATGCACTTGTTGTATCTCGTGTGCTAAACTCCGAGAAGGCCAAGCTTGGGGTTGATCTTGCTAGACTCATGGAGGAGCTTGATATACTTGACAAGGCTCACAAGGCCTTGAAAGGTGTTCATGCTAGCCTCAAGGAGTCTCATGATCAACTCCAAGTGAAGCTAACCAAGGAGAAAGCCACTTTTCCTCACATGGTTTTAATTGATAATGCAAATGCTACTAACCCATGTTGTGAGCATGTGCATCTTGTTGAGGAGAATGCAAAGTTGAAGAAGCAACTTGAGAAAGGCCTTGTATTGTGCATACAAGGTGAGAAGAACCTCAACAACCTTTTGAGCAATCAAAAGGAAGTTGTGGCCAAGGAAGGGATTGGGTTCACACCCGTGTCCAAGAACAAGAAGAAGAATGACAAGACCAAACGACCTCCTCCTCTCAAGCAAACTTTTGTGAAGGAGGGAGAGGGTGCTTCCAAGGAGAAGAAGAACAATGTGAAGGGTGGTGGTGTCAAGAAGGGCAATGCCACCCCTTCCAACAAAGCCGGCGACTTTAACCCTTCTTATGTGTTGTGCTGTGCTAGTGATGGGCATGTTTATGCCAAATTTGTTGGTTCTCCTTATGAGTACATTGAATGGTCTATTTGGGTTCCTAAGACCCTTGTCACTAACATCAAAGGACCCATTACAAAATGGGTACCTAAAACCAAGCATTGATCTCTTGTAGGTGTTTGCTTCCGGTGGGGGATCATGGTTGCTCGATAGTGGAGCTACAAATCATATGACCGGAAGCAAGGGCTTGGTGGTGGACGTACACAAGATTCCATCTATGTCCACCAATGTCGAGTGGGGTGATGCCTCGTCTTCTAAGGTATTGGGACTCGGCAAGGTTGTCATTCTCATGATCTCACGATCGAGAAGGCATGCTTGTTGAGTCCCTTGCATACAATTTACTTTCCGTTCGTCAACTTGCACTCATGGGCTTTGCCACTTTCTTTGATATTGATACCGTGGCCCTCTTGTGGAGCAAGACTCTTAAAGTAGTCTTTGTTGGGCATGTTGAGAATGGTCTCTATGTGATTAACTTTTCGGAGCGACCCACTAAGACCGCGACATGCCTAATGGCTAAAGTTGATGTGGGATGGCTTTGGCATCGCCGTTTAGCCCATGTCAATATGAGATCTTTTCAAAGTCTTCTCAAGGGGGACCATGTCCGTGGACTAATAAATGTTAGTTTTGCTAAAGATCGTGCTTGCAGTGCTTGTATCGAAGGAAAGCTACATGAAAAGGCTCACCCTCCCACGACTATCATTTACTCGAAGAGGCCTTTGGAGCTCCTTCACTTGGACCTCCATCCTTTGATAGTCTTGGGGGTAGAAAGTATTGCTTGGTGATTGTGGATGATTATTCAAGACACACTTGGGTATAATTCTTCAAGAGGAAGAGCGAGACCCAACAAATCGTCATTGACTTTGCAAATGAAGTCCAACGTCAACACAATGCAAAGATCTTGACTATAAGAAGTGACAATGGCACCGAGTTCAAGAACTACACCTTGGATAAGTTTCTTAGTGATGAGGGGATCAAGCATCAATATTCCGCACCATACACCCCTCAAAAAATGGTGTAGTGATACGTCTCCGTCGTATCTACTTTTCCAAACACTTTTGCCCTTGTTTTGGACTCTAACTTGCATGATTTGAATGGAACTAACCCGGACTGACGCTGTTTTCAATAGAATTGCCATGGTGTTATTTTTGTGCAGAAATAAAATTTCTCAGAATGACCTGAAAATCAACGGAGATTATTTTTGGAAATAATAAAAAATACTGGCGAAAGAATCAAGGCCAGGGGCCGCACCTTGTCCACGAGGGTGGGGGCGCGCCCCCCTGCCTTGTGGGCCCCCTGGAGCTCCACCGACCTCAACTCCAACTCTATATATTCGTGTTCAGGGAGAGAAAAATCAGAGAGAAGGATTCATCGCGTTTTACGATACGGAGCCGCTGCCAAGCCCTAATCTCTCTCGGAAGGGCTGATCTGGAGTCCGTTCGGGGCTCCGGAGAGGGGAATCCGTCG
The DNA here is from genome assembly GCA_021605205.1 of Aegilops longissima. NCBI lineage: Eukaryota > Viridiplantae > Streptophyta > Magnoliopsida > Poales > Poaceae > Aegilops > Aegilops longissima. Next base: position 660,451,632 of record CM038682.1, on the reverse strand, counting down.
CCATCATCATCATCAACCATCCTCCATCGCCAATTTCATGATGCTCACCGTCGTGCGTGAGTAATTCCATCATAGGTTTGCTAGATGGTGATGGGTTGGATGAGATTTATCATGTAATCGAGTTAGTTTTGTTAGGGTTTGATCCCTAGTACCCACTATTTTCTGAGATTGATGTTGCTATGACTTTTCTATGCTTAATGCTTGTCACTAGGGCCCGGGTGCCATGATTTCAGATCTGAACCTATTATGTTTTCATGAATATATGTGAGTTCTTGATCCTATCTTGCAAGTCATTAGTCACCTACTATGTGTTATGATTCGGCAACCCCGAAGTGAAAATAATCAGGACCACTCCCGGTGATGACCGTAGTTTGAGGAGTTCATGTATTCACTATGTGTTAATGCTTTGGTCCGGTACTCTATTAAAAGGAGGCCTTAATATCCCTTAGTTTCCATTAGGACCCCGCTGCCACGGGAGGGTAGGACAAAAGATATCATGCAAGTTCTTTTCCATAAGCACGTATGACTATATTCGGAATACATGCCTACATTACATTGATGAATTGGAGCTAGTTCTGTGTCACCCTATGTTATAACTGTTGCATGAATAATCGCATCCGGCATAATTCTCCATCACCGATCCAATGCCCACGAGCTTTTCACATATTGTTCTTCGCTTATTTACTTTTCCATTGCTACTGTTACAATCACTACAAAACTATCACTGTTACTTTTGCCACCGTTACCGTTACTTCCATATTACTTTGCTGCAGATACTAAGTTATCCAGGTGTGGTTGAATTGACAACTCAACTGCTAATACTTGAGAATATTCTTTGGCTCCCCTTGTGTTGAATCAATAAATTTGGGTTGAATACTCTACCCTCGAAAACCATTGCGATCCCCTATACTTGTGGGTTATCATGTAGCGGAGAGGAAGAACCGGACGTTGATGGATGCGGCAAGGACCATGATGGCGGAGTTCAAGTCTCCATACAACTTTTGGGCCGAAGCCATCAACACCGCATGTCATGCATCAAATCAGCTCTATCTCCGCAAGGGCCGGAACAAGACTCCATATGAGATACTCACTGGTAACAAGCCCAACCTCAAGTACTTTCGGGTGTTCGGGTGTAAGTGTTTCATTCTCAAGAAAGGTGTTCGTTTGTCTAAATTTGAGGCTAGAGCTCATGAGGGCATATTTGTTGGTTATGCTACAAACTCTCATGCTTACCGTGTCCTCAAAAAATCCACGGGACTTATTGAGGAGACGTGTAACATGGAGTTTGATGAGAATAACGGCTCCCAAGTGGAGCAAAGTGGCACTTGTGATGTAGGTGACGAAATTCCTCCCCAAGCCATAAGAAGAATGGGAGTTGGTTTTATCCTACCCATTGAGGAACCCCTTGTGGCCGAAGGAGAAGGACAATGCTCCACTCAAGTGGAGCCATCACCAACCCAAGGCCCACACGCTTCCGAAGAACAAAGTGAAGGCCCTCAACATCATGGACAAGACCAAGGCCAAGGTCAATCTCAAGACGGTGTTGAATCACCAAGTGATGCGCAAGGTCAAGTTCTCTCCTCCGAGCAAGTTCAAGATCAAGAGCAAGCTCAAGATCAAGAACAAGCTCAAGACGACGCTCAAGATGATCAAGTGACCGCTCCTCAACTCACCCCCGAGGAGGAATTGGAGTGTCGTGCCGCCAAGATTGTATCCAAGCTCTCTACCAAGGGTCATCTCATGAAGAATGTGCTTGGAAGCATTCAAAAGGGGGTAAGCACTCGTAGACAATTAGCAAACTATTGTGAACATCACGCATTTGTCTCTTGTGTTGAACCCCAAAAGGTCTATGAGGCGCTCGAGGATCCGGATTGGCTCAATGCCATGCATGAAGAACTCAACAACTTCGAGTACAACAAGGTGTGGAGATTGGTGCCAAGGCCACTGGGAAACCACAGTGTCATTGGAACCAAGTGGATATTCAAGAACAAGCAAGATGCTCATGGGACCATCGTTCGCAACAAGGCAAGATTGGTAGCACAAGGCTACTCCCAAGTCGAGGGTGTCGACTACGGTGAAACCTTTGCTCCCGTTGTTCGCCTTGAATCCATTCGTTTGTTGATTGCTTATGCTTCTCATCATAACTTCAAGTTGCAACAAATGGATGTGAAGAGTGCTTTTCTTAATGATCCTATTAATGAGTTGGTGTATGTCAAACAACCCCCGGGTTCGAGGATCCCTACTTCCCCGATCATGTGTATCAACTCGATAAGGCACTCTATGGCCTTAAACAAGCCCCATGTGCGTGGTATGACCACCTTACCGAGTTGTTGCAAGATCGTGGATTTGAAATTGGGAAAATCGACCCCACTCTTTTTACTAAGAAGGTCAAAGGGGAGTTGTTTGTGTGCCAACTCTATATGTTGATGATATTATCTTTGGTTCCCCTCACTACAAAAAAAAGACACATCCGTGACATTTTGGGCCGAACGAAAATCTTTTTTGTCATACTTATGACACTTCTATGACGATAATTTTGACAAAACCCGGTATCATCATAGATGTGGTGGGGTCCTACTTCTATGACAAAAAATCATGATGAGAAAATGGGCTTTTTCGTCACAGGGGGGGAGAGGCGCAGCAGCGTGACATTATTTGGGCCGTCCATGACGGAAAAACCGTGGTAGAAGCGAGGCGTGAAAAATATCGAGGAGTCCCGATTCACGGTGGGTGGTGGGGGCAAGCGATCGCATTTCTCTCGTCGTCTGTGGCGTGTGTGCGAGGCATTGGGCTCGCTGGACCCGGCGGCGTTGGGCTCTAATCGAACCCGGCGATTGACTGCGAGCTACGCGTTCTTGAAGCCGGCGATAGATCGATGGTGTTAAGCGAACCCGATCGGCGATTCGCCGCTCTGCTGCTAAGCGAAGCCGATCGATGCTCCCTCTGGATGAGCGAGTGGCGCTGCGGGGGGGCGGGGTTGGATGAACAGTTCGGTGGGGTGGATGAGCAGGACCCGTGGCGTTGCCTCGGATGAACAGGACCCCGATCGTTCGAGCCGGTTGGGGCTGGATGAGCAGGACCCGTGGAGGCGGGATGAACAGGACCACCCGTGGAGGGCAAGATGAGCGATGAGCGGTGGAGGGTAGGATGAGCGGTAGCCCGTGGAGGGTGGTTGAGCAGAGCCCGTGGAGAGGGCTGGTTGAGCGATGGCGGTGGAGTAAGCGGCGGTGGAGGCTGGATGAGCAGGAGCCGTGGATGAGCGATCGTGAGGTGGAGGCTGGAGGAGGTCGACGATGGATGAGCGAGAGCCCGTGGAGGTGGAGGGTCGACGGTGGAGATGAACGGTATCCGTGGAGTCCGTTTTGCGATGCGCGCACCCTCAAATGAACAGGACCCCGTTTGACCGTGGCGCTCCAACACAAGTCCGTTTCCTCCGTTTGCCATCGCCACACCTCTCCCGATCAACAGGACCCCCGTATCGACCGTAGGAGGTCCGTTTCCTCCTTTTGCGGTATGCGGACCCCTCCCCGATGAACAAGATCCCGTTTGAACATGGCGGTCGAACACAAGGCGATTTCCTCCGTTCTGCGATCGCGGGCCTCGTTTCCATCGGCTGTTCCGTCCAAGCCCTCCCGATGAACACGACGACACATTCCGTTCCGACCCAACCGGTTGGCTCCCCATGAACACGACGACGATGCTGTTTCTCCTTTCCGACCCAGCCATGTACATGAGCCCTGGTCGTACGTATGCACGAGTAGGCGTTCGAGACCCTGCCCGTATGTACGTACGTGGCCGTATTTTCTTTCTTGCACACTGGCCGCTGTACATGCTACGTGCGTGCCTCTACTACGACACGTGCGCGCCTCTACATCGACCAGTATGCACGTACACGTTCACGACTAGAATGACAACGCTACGTACGCTTCGACCAGGTGGGTCCCGACTGTCAGGCACTTCCTTGCCTGCAAAGATGTAGCTGGTGGGTCCCAGCAATCAGGGGGGCGAATCGTTTTTTTTGTGCCCGGACGCACTTCCTTGCGTGCGAAGATGTAGCTAGTGGGTCCCAGCAGTCAGGGGGGAACGTTTTTTTCGTGAAATACGTGACCCGTCCGGTGGGTCCCCGCTGTCAGGTGGAGGAATAATTATTTTGCGCGTAATAAGGAGGCACTTCCTTGCTGCGGTCGTGGACCCAGCTGTCAGCCTCTCCACATACAGTCCATGTTCGATGGAAGCCGTTCCTTGACCACGTTGACCACGCCGCGCCGAGAGCACCAGGGCGGTGGACGACGGCGATGCCTAGGAAGGGGACGACGCGGAGCTGTGGAAGACGCGACAGTGGATGCCCACGCGTAGAGGAGTGTGAGGGTTCACTGGTTCGCTGCGGTGTGAGGCTGCCGTCGCCGCAGAATAATAGGGGGGTGTGGGTGAGTAGAGGGATGGCCTGGCCAGCGGTGGGAGTAGTAGGGGGCGGTGAGGCCTCCGCCGCATCGCATGATCGGCCACGGGAGGCGAGGAGCACGAGGCACGACCGGCGCTGCTTTGGGCGGTGGAGCAAGAAGACCGGAGGTTGAAGAAGCACTACGACCGTTGGATGGACATCATCACGATCCTTTGGAGCTAGAATCGTGCATATTGACTAAGTTGACAAAGCCCTCCGTCCCGTCAACTTAGTAGGCCCTAAGTCAGCCTGCCATCAGATCTTTGGGTCCCAGCTAGCGGGGTGAGTATTCATTTTTGTGCGTAATAAGGAGGCACTTCCTTGCGTGCCTGAGATATAGCTAGTGGGTCCAAGGTGTCGATCAGCGATAACGTTTTTTTCGTGAAATCTGAGGCCCTTCGGTGGGTCCCGGATGTGAGGTGGAGGAGTCATTATTTTGCGGCGTAATAAGGAGGCATTTCCTTGCGTGCGGCCGTGGACCCAGTGTCGGCCTCTCCACGTACAATCCCGCCGGATGCATGTCGATCGTTGACCACGTTGACCATGCAGCGCCGAGAACACCGGTCACGGTGGGGGCGGCGAGGCCTAGAAAAGGAACGACACGAAGCGTGGAAGACTCGGCGGTTGTTTCCCCCAGCGAATGAGTCTGTTGTCTGAGTGTTCTTGATTGTCTGCCGTCATTGGAGAATAATAGCAGGTGTGGGTGAGTAGAGGGATGGCTAGGCCAGCGATGGGAATGCGGTGGGGCGGTGAGGCTGCTTGCAGCAAAGACTGACCCGGTCATGAGGGGAGGAGGGAGCGAGCAGTCCCTTGGCGCTTGTTTGGCGGTTGGAGCATGAAGAGCAGAGATTGAAGAAGCACGACGGCCGTTGGATGGACATCCAACGATCCTTTGCTATCGTCAACCTTTTTAGGAAAGCCTCAAATCTGTGGAAAACATCATACAACCCATCGCCATTATTTCCAATAATTTACAGCCCATTTGCTAATTCTTAAAGGTTTTTTGGAGCCTGTATTCTTTTTGTTAGCATTACAGCCCATATTGTAGCCGGTTAAAAATTATCTGAAATTTTGCATATTTCGGTGCGTCCGAACTGTTTTTAATCCCGAAATTTCGAGTCACATTCAAACTGATTTTAAAAATAAATGTATATCAATATAAAATCCAAAAAATTGTCCACGCGTAAAAATCAATGCAATTTAAAATCTCGAAATGAAAAAAAGAAATTTGAAACTAGTTGCCGGTTTGATGTGTTTTAAAAATGTACATCCCATTTCTCATTACTGATAGGCCATTTTCTCGGCCATCCGAATGAAGCTCTCCTCGTCTTGAAAGATTTGCAGCCCAACAGGCCTGACAAAGCGATTTACTTGGCAAATCACACAAAAACTGGCTGTGGTCATGGACCCGGTATCGACCTCTCCACGTCTGATACTCTTCCGATGGAAGTCGATTCGTTGACCACATTGACCACGCCGCCGAGAGCACCAAGGCGGTGGATGACGGCGAGGCCTAGGAAGGGGACGGCGAGTCGAGGAAACGCGGTAGTGGATGCCCATGCGGAGAGAATACGAGGTTCCTTGGTTCATTGCGGTGTGAGTCTGCCGTCGCCCTTGAGAATAACGAGGGGTGTGGGTGAGTGGAGGGATGGCACGGCCAGCGGTGGGAGTAGTATGGGGCGGTGAGGCCTCATGGGACACCCGGCCACGGGAGCAGGAGGAAGCGGCGGCATGATGGCGCTGCTTTGGTATTTGGAGCAAGAAGACCAGAGGTTGAAGAAGCACTATGGCCGTTGGATGGACATCGTACGGTCACTGGAGCTAGAATCGTTCATATTGAGTAAGTTGACAAAGTCCTCTGTCCCCGTCAACTTAGTAGGCCCACAAGTCAGCCACCCACCATGGTGGGTCCCAGCTAGCAGGGGGGTATTCATTTTTTTGTGCGTCATAAGGAGGCACTTCCTTGCGTGCGATGATATAGCTGGTGGGTCCAACCTGTCAGCGGGGGGAACGTTTTTTTTGTGAAATACAGAAGCCCTTCCTGTGGGTCCTAGCTGTTAGGTGAAGGAATCATTATTTTGCGCGTAATAAGGAGGCATTTCCTTGCGTGCGGCCGTGGACCCAGCTGTAAGCCTCTCCACGTATAGTCCACTTCCGATGGATGTCGTTCATAATTGACCACGTTGACCAGGCCGTGCCGAGAGCACCAGGGCGGTGGACGATGGCGAGGCCTAGGAAGGGAACGACACGGAGCCAGGGAAGACTCGTCGGCCATCCCCGGAGAATAACAATAGGTGTGGGTGAGTAGAGGGATGGCTAGGCCAGCGATGGGAGCATGGTGGGCGTTGAGGCTTGCGCGGCAGCATAGCCGGTCGCAGGAGGAGGGAGCAGGCGTCCTGCCAGCGCTTGTTTGACCGGCTGGAGCAGGAAAAGCAGAGATTGAAGAAGCACGACAGCCGTTGGATGGACATCCAACAGTCACTGCTCTCGTGTGCATTATTTCTAATAATGTACAACCCATTTGCTAATTCTTAAGAATTTTTTTGGAGCCCATCTTCTTTTTGTTAGCATTACACCCCATATTGTGGCCATGGTTAAAAGTATATAATTTTTTTTGCATATTTCGGTGTGGTCAATTGTTTTTAATCCCGAAATATCGATTCACATTCAAACTATTTTGAAAAATAATATATAAATATAAAATCCAAATAATTTTCCATGCATAAAAATCAATGGAATATAAAATCTTGTAATAAAAAAATTGAAACTAATTCCGGACTTGATGTGTTTTAAAAATGTAAAACCCATTTCTGGGCAAACCGAATGAAACTCTCCTCGTCTTGAAAGATTTGCATTGCCGAGAACTGATAAAGCAGTAGGCCTCGTTTGGGTATTTCTTTAAAAAATAGAACTGGGCTAGCCATTTTCAGCAAGAAAAAAAACACAAGCTGGGCTCATGATGTGGTAAACATAGATAAAACCCTCGCTAGACGGGCCACATCCCCCTTTTACCCCGTTGTTACCACGATGCATCGCTAAAAATAGTATAAATAACTGGTTGGGATTTGTTAGTTGTTCAATATTTCACTCTAAATTAAACGACTGGCAAGCCGTTTGCCTTGCTTCAAAGAAAATATGACAGTCACAGCCGAGTTGAAAAGGGCAAGAACATCTAACTCCAGCTTACAAACTGTACAAAAGCATGAGGGTTAATTGTTCATCAGGTTTACAAAAAAAACCAGGTTGAAAAGGGCAACAACATCTAACTCCAACACTGTTTTTGGCAGTCACGGTCAAATGGATCGGTCCAGTCCATAGAATGAACATCCTGGGTCGTAAAATTTACTGGATTATGACCACAATATGTTGTAAATAGAAGCCCGGCACGTTCAGAAGTTCTTTTGCCCACCTGAAACTCCATTTTTTGCTCTTCCACATACCCATCCGTCAAAACCATGCTGCTGATAAACTTAAGCCTGATGGACAATAGTAACCTCGCATTCAGCAGGAAGAATGTGACAAATCTAGTGTTTGCACGGTTGGCTACATATCATTCTGAATCTCATGAGAAGTGAGAAAATCCCGATGCTTACGAATCCACCGATTGGTTATAACTTTCTTACCCCGTCCTGTTGCCTAAATAGACATGAAGATTGAAAATAGTTAAGGTCTAAAAAAGAGTGTCGAAAGAGCAACAGCCGAATGGTTAATTCTAGTACACTGTATGCGGGCTTCCAATGTGCGTGAAATTATCACCTTTATATACAACTTCTCCAGACATGGAAAGCATTGCAACAAGCCAATAATCTTGTTCAGATCAAAACTATTCATTTGGATATATAAGATCTTGACAGAATCCAGCACCATTGATAGGCCATCCATGGAGAAACTCTTCATTGAGCATAGAACATAATATTAGTACAAAATGTGTACTCCAAGATGACATATAACTTATGCACAAAAATTTAAAATGCAGCTTATGGTTACAAGTGTAGATGATAATGTAAAGTACCTGAAGAACTGTGGAGCCAAACACCATATTGAAATGAGCACAGAGATCATGTATTACACCCAAGGTCTCCAGTTTAGGCGCAGAGAGGACGGTTATTTGAATAACTAGAATCAATGATCAACCTTTGAAGTGAAGGGGCATCTTGGATGATGAGCTGCCTTCCGTCAAAACAAATTCCAATTCTTACAAGGTTAGGAGACTTTATTTGGAGACAACCGATTCTAACTGTGAAAACAAGCACCAAGCACTCGAGGGCAGGGCAAGCTGGAGTGGATGATCTTGTGTAATGAGGCCTCCGATATCTGAACCCGCACAAGTGAAAGTTTCTTGAGAAATGGGAGTCGAAGGTTTAGTACCATATTATGCAGTAGGTCGCTAGCGCAAAGGTGGCGGTGTGGAGAGAGGAGGAAAACCGCGAGATGGACATCGGTCTTTGAGGGCATGTAGATGGCGTTCGGTATCTGGTAGGTGATTTCGGGGAATAGTAGAACTCAAGCAGCTGTAGTTACGTGAATTTGGGATTTCAGCCAGGCGTCCACCGTGCAGGGCATGGTATGCTTGCTCGAGTAGCATGGCGGGATCTGAGAGGCTTTGAGCAGAGCCACGGTGGGAGGAGATGATGACTCTAGGGATTTCAAAATCATTGAAGAGAGATAGCTGACGACAGTCGAGATTAAGGGGCACGGCGCGCCATAGAGGGCACCACCGAATTGAGAGGACTTGGGTGTGGTAGCAATCCTTGGTGGGGAGAAGTGAGATGATCTCCCCAAGGACGGCGTCCGGGAGATCGCTGATGCGGTCCACACGAGATTCTACGGGTTCCTGGGATCCGGTGGGGGCGGGGTCGCCGCTTCTCTCCGCGCTACCGGGTGCGAGATCTACAATAGGCGTCGCCGCTGGCGGGAGCCTCATCTTCTTGGCACTAGGGTCAGCCGGCTCCATTTTCCTCGAGGGCGTCGCGTCGCGCTCACGGATTTGAGCAGAGTAACGAATGATGAGCCTAGTTGTAGTGCGAGTGAAGAAGAAGGGGAGCTGGGGTTTTTTTGTAGTAGTGAGGAAGAAGGGGAGCTGTGTTTTTCTGTAGGAGTGAGGTGAGGAATTTGGGGTGCAGTGGGCGAGTGGCGTGAGTGGGTGGGAGTGAGGAGGAAGAAGAACACCCAGGTTTTTGGGGGCGGTGTCTTTGGGTGTGGGTAGCGCCTCTCATTCAGTAAATATATGGACTTTTGAATTGATTTTAATATTTACTAGTGTGGATGGGCTGTTTTGCCTTGGGCCCAGAGAAATAATTACTACTAGTAAAGTGGAGACACTCTACAGCTACCCAGAAAAACAATTACTACTAGTACAGTGGATACAATACCGCTTCTGGCTCCTCCAAGGTCATCGAAACGTCTCCCTCTACTAAATGTTGTTATACTTTTGTTCACCAACATGCGGGCCATACAACGCGCGGGCCCAAATGCCATCCACCAAATTAGAAGGCAGTATGCAGGCGGAGAGTCACCCCGGTCGTAGCGCGGCAATAACGAGCCGTCGTATCACAAAACCCCACCTCCCCGCAGTCTAAGTTTCACGAACGAAGCAACCATCATTTCACTCTTCGCTGAATCCCTTGTCCCTCACCGTCTTCAAGAAAGGCAACTTTTCGCATCTGCCCTTTGTTCTTCTCTCCCAATGAAGGGAAGGTAAGCGGATCCGTGATGTTGGTATATTTTCGTTCGAGACAAAAAGAACATTTGCAAAGCGATAACGATCCTCCTCTCTTTTTGTTTCATTGTCATTGCGATTGTGTTTTCCTTCAGTGGTCTCCTAGTATTCGTTGGTTTCATGATGGACCAAGGAGAACTGGGCAAAGATCTGCCAATATTGGAGCAGAGGCGGGAGGCTGATCCCCACGAGACAGAGAGCTCCAAGAAGATGAAGGCAGCCATCGAGCCGACACCAGATACGCTCACGGCCACTACTGAGATGGTCAACGCCTCGTTTGAGGTTACAGCCCCATGGCACTGCTGGAGCAGTTTCCCCCCTTTGAGGATGTGTCCCCCCCCCCCCCCCCCGCTGAGCTGCCCAAGGTGATTTTCTTCTTTGCCGATCTCGATTGTGGTTTTTCATCTAAGTATGTGGTGATGAATAATGCAAAATTTTATTAGCTTCAATGCCATGCCATACATAGTGGTTTAAATAACTTGTGTTTCTTATGCTGGAAAGTAATTTAGAATTTTTTTCTGTTTCAATTAGAGCCCTGATGCAGACAAGGATTGTGTGGTTGTACATGTCACTCACTATGAGGCGGATGACCTGAATATACGCACTGGGAAAACAGAGTTTTTAGGCTGTTGGATCCTGGAAACCATTTGCGCTTATACCAATGAAAAGTCGTATTCCAGCCTCACTGTTGCCAGGCGTGTTGTCCAGGGTGTACTGAAGCACAAGAAGTTCAAAGCTACTCCTTCGTTCGTGAGGCATATTGTTCTTGTCAAGCTTACGCAGGAAGATGACGTGGCATGCCTCCACAAACAAGTTTATGAGTGGCAAGGCCACAAGGTTTTCTTCATGAAGGTTCACAGGATTGAGCTGCTGCCGGACGTCCTCGATGATGTTCATGGCAAGGTCCATCTTGTGTCCAACCCAAATTAGATCGAGGCATGAAATACTTGCCCCGGCTAGTGTTTAATAGTAGTTTGGATTCTGTCTAATTATCCGAACCTTGCCTGTTATCGAGCCCTCTGGGGCTAGTACTCTGTTTGAATCCGTCTATAGGAACTGCTTTGGTACTTTTGTGTGCCGTGAATCATCATAATTGTTGCGAAACAGATCGTCCTCACTAGTGTTATCATACGAGCAGTGTGTGTTTTGATGAAATAGAGTAATCGTTAGAAGCTGTCTTGACGTATACATAAGTACTTGTAAACACTTGTTGGTGCTACCCACTTATAGCGAGTTGTGCAAAACAAGGCACATTGGCTCAGTCGCTTCAACACTAGGCTATCGACTAGCTAACAATCAACAATCTGTTGTCGACATATAAGCAACTATGTATCTTGTTACGATGGTTCATGCGTTAAGCGAGGCCACAATGTAAATTCCAAGCGTTCACACGCTAGTCCAGCGTTCATGTGGAACACTCACATTAAACTCGGCTTCATAAAAACTTGAAAAGCATAAGTTAAGCAATTTTATACATCTCAATGATTCATAGAACATAACAAACATATACTAGTTAATAGCAAAAGACAAATTTGTGAGAAGGTTTACAAATCAGGAAAAAACAAGCAAGGCTTCTACGAGCAAAGGGCCTCCGGCGAGCTTAAATTTCTGGAGTTCACTCTGGTTTTCTTGTTTCCACCATCCAGGGTTAGGTTCTCTCATTCCAGAATAACCAATTATAATTGTGTTCTCAGCGGGAATGCTGAACTGAACCATGCAATGTACCGACCAGCTGAAAGTCTTGTGCATTCCACTAAATTTAAGCGCCGCTATTTGCAGAAATAAGCAGACCACAATGCCTCTTGCCCGCGCACCTATCCCAAAAACCTCCGTGCAGCCGTGCCAGCTTGTCCTCGGTCCATGGATGAACTGGAGGAAAGTGCATTCCGGACTAGGATGCAGATGTTTTCGCTCGTCCTGCACTTGCAATCGGGAAGTAAAAGCGTATGAATCAACTTCTTTTAGATTGCGTTGGTCATTCTACCTAGTAACTACCAATGTAGGAATACACGGAAGGCGGGTGGTTAGGCGGCGACAACGAGGATAGCCATCTCATTTTGCGCAGTTCTACTAAAACTGAGGTGTGTGCTTTTGATTGCGCGGATAGAAAGCGATACGGAGACAGACATCCGAAGCGATATGGAGCAGACATCCCTGTTTGCGCAAATACAAAATACGATTATTTAAGCGGTGGAGATATTTGCGGTGGCGTATGATTAACAGCAGCATCTATTGTGTTATAATTGGCACTAGATTGACAAGTATGAAAGTGTCCTTAAGTAAGTAGCATCACATCACATCAACACGCCACTAGATTAACACGCAGAACAATAGCATTAGTATTACCGTCATGAGAGTAGCACATGGTCGATAAATGTGCAATCAAATTTGTGCAGTTCCACAGGATGAAGCAATGTTAGCGGTGTGAGATTTAAGTGTAAGCTGCAAAAACACAATTCATGGGAAATAAAGCAAGACGGAAGCACTTCATAAAATGGTGGTGGCATTGCTTCAATTTATCGACGGCACTAGACCATTACTTATAGTGACATTAGGTGGCATTGCTTAATGCTTCATGTGATTTTACATTAACGGTTGCGATATGGGCGTAGGGACAGCAGAGGCATAAAGTGGTGAGGCAGATGTGGTTGCCGAGAGCGACAAACACTCACGCAGGAAGGGAAATCTAGACCTGCATTTGTCCCATTTTTTATCTCCTCGGCGACATTTTCCTATGTGAGCACAGGAAATCTAGACCTGCTCATTCTCATTTGCGTTGTCCCCAACACCCGTCACTTTCTTTCCTTTTTCAACCAAGAGATAGGTCCACTCCCCCCCCACCCTTCGACATCCACCATGCTTTCTTCGTCTTTTCAACCAAGAGACCGGTTGGGTAGCCAGTATCTATTACTTTCCCCCATTTCCTCTTAGAACAAGTCCTAGATTCATGCTACAACTTTCCCGCTTTCTTCCCTGTTTGAACCAACTCTTAGAGTCGACTGTATGAACTAGCTTTACCTCTAATAATAGTAAAAGTCTAGGTGGCTTTGGAACAGCGGACGGAAGTAGAAAAAGATCCACACGAAGCCAAGTGGGGGGCTGGGGCAGTAGAGCAAGGCAGGTTTCGAAGGAATATATACCTGAGGGTCGTCGGCATGTGGCAAAGACGGTGTTGGGAGGCTGCATCTTGGCCACAATACCACAGGGAGGAAGAAGGGGTCGGAGGCCCTCCGGAGCCGGCGCTCTCTCGGAGAGAACGGCACGGCCACCGGTCGGGACACGCGGGCAGCCGTTGGTCTCCTCCCTCGCCGCTGACGACATCGTGAACGATGCACCTACACCCCTGCCCCGGTCGAGGTTGTCCAGCCGGATTTGTGACCAGCCGTGAGCTGAGAGAGAGTGTGGCCACCTATGTCTTGCTTAGATCTGGAGAGCATGAGAGAGTGAACGAGAGGAACCCTAGTAAAGCAAGCGCTAAGGCTCCTGCTTATATATGTAGTGGAGTGATTTTGTTGTACCAGCTTAAAAAAAATGTGCTCCTACGTGTACCCGCGAGTGGGTGTGAGAGAACTAGTGCGTGCGTGTACCGCTTCTCTTCGTGAGAGTACAATATACTATGCCCAAAGAACGTTCACCACAAGAGTAATAGTATAAGTGTGTGGCGTGTGAGTTAAAATAAAATGTCTTGTGACGTCTTTTGTTTTTAGAAGTTACGAGGTAGGGTGTGAAGAGCACATATGTGTGTGGCGTCTACTGCAGATAGGCGGTGGGTGCGAGAGGACTCGGGTGGGTGCGTGTGCGTGAGAGAGAGGGGCGCGTATCAATGCAATGCATGTGTCCGTAAATCATTATCCAACAAACGTTCGCCACAAGCCTTTTCCTGACGAACACCGTAAGAACCGTTAGATCGGCATCCGGCGGTGTCGGTTTGCCATGTCATTTAACAGAACAGCCACTCCTCCTACACACAAATCTTCCACGTGAGTGTTAGCAACTGTCGTATGCTCCCCCCGTTCCAAAATGCAGTGCATATAGCTTTATTGAAAATTCGAACCTCGCAAACTTTTACCGAGTTATCGTGTACCAAATTGCACATGTAGAATACCCTGTATATATCATTTCATTCATCTTCGAGAGGTAACTATAAAGATGGGGGAGGAGTCTACAAAGAAATACCATCGTATCACCTGCAGCAATTTCAACCATCCTTTGGTGTGGAGCAACATCATAGGAACTCTATATGACATGATTTTTATAGGATTTTTTCCTTTAGAGCCAATTGGTTCATAGGAATATATTCATATACTCCACATTTCAAAGGAAATAAACATGATATCATTTCTATAGCTTTAGAGCCACTTGGTTCATATGAATGGATTCCTATACTCCCATAATTTCAAAGTAAAATGAACATTAGCGTATATTCAATAGAAAAGTTCCTATGATATGAACCAAATTACATCTCTTTTCTAATCCCTCCTCATAGGAATTGAGATACATGTCATCTCTAGATTCAATAGAAAAGTTCCTATGATGTCAACCAAGTGACATCTCTTTTCCAATCCTACTCATAGGAATTGAGATACTCCATGTCATCTCTTTCCTACAACTTCCATGTATACATCTTATATTCCTAAATAGCTAGTACAACCCACTAGTAGCTTTTTCCAAGACATGCAACTATGGCACAAGAACTATATAGTGTGTGAATAACTTGAAAGATGGTCACTGGATGAAGCTAATCCGATAGTGCAGAGATGGCAAATCCGAGCACTACTGGGTTGGATATCATCAACATTCCACCAGATCTGCCACATGTACAATTTAGAAGACTCCATGGTTGAACTTAAGCATAATGCACAAACCTCAAAACACATGCACTTCTCCTTTGTTCTAGAATCTTCCGTATCATAATTGATTTTTTTCTAAATGAAATGCCATTATTTGTTTTTACTTTATGCTTTACAATGCACAACCCATGAATCTTAACATTTTATAAAACTAATTGATTTTGAATGAGATGAACTATAAGAACTAAATGAACATCTACATCATACATATATGACTCAAAGCTTTACATGCTATAGTGTGTATTTATTCATAATTTGGTTTTGAAATCTCATGCGTTCAATGCATGTGTACCTTACTAGTTTTGACTAGAGTAGCAAATTTCACGCGGACCCGGGTATATCAAAATGCAGGGCCCATGCATCATTGCCTTTCGGTCGAACCTACGTCCACAATTTTTTGTACGTACTATATCTCCACTGGTCCCCGAACCCAAAATGCTGCCTCGTTCCCCTAAAACCAAGCGGCCGATACATATTTAAGGCGTCGACTCGAACTCAATCCCTCTCCCGTTTACTACGACGTGGCCCTGCACGCCCTAGTAGTACTCCTACAAACCATACCGCCACACGCATCATCGGTTTTCTTCAAGAGGACAAGGGAGAAGCCAATTTGTAGTGGAGGCGCTTTCAAAAAAATGATCTGTAGTGGAGACCCCTACCCTAGGGTGCCCTAGGTAGCTTCCGCACGCATCATTGGTTTTCTCTTTTCTTTATGCTCTTGTGCCCTAGAGTGAAATGATGGTTGCTTCGTCCGTCCAACTTAATGCGGGAAAGGTGGGGCTTTGTGATTTGACCCCTCATCGCTCATTTTCTACTACTGCGGCGCTACGACCGGGGTGCCTCCAATTCCAACCGCTGCTCCGAACTGTAATTTGGTGCATCGCACGTGGAACAAGACGATGGATGAGCCACATGTCGGCCAAAGGGGTCTGTTAAGTGTGTAGCCATTTCATGTGTGGTGACCACTGCTTGAGTCGCTACACCAACACGACAGTGCAGCCTACCACTTGGTTTTCTCCTTGGTGAATCCGACTATATTGATCTAAAAAGATACGTCTTGAACTACCCTCTCCGTCTCGTTTTTTAGGCGCCTCGGTTTATAGAGGCGTGCAAGTAGTTCTAGGTCATCCATTTGGCTAACTAAATCTGAGTTACTATGTCACAAAAAGTATATCATTGGATTATTAAGCGGATGTAGTTTCTAAACATATCTGTTCATCACATATATAGCGAGTTAAATTCTCAACCTAGAGCAGCGTGCATGCCATGTAAACCGATCGGAGGAAGTATAGTAGTAAAAATGAGGTGATTTTACCGAAGCGATCGGCGGGGAGCATGGCACATCATGCGGTCCCACGTGTCATGATGTACCAAGGCGATGCGCGTGTCCATCTTGAGGCGAAGCAATACTCGTGGTTTGAGATGATGGCGAACGAAGTGTGAAATAATGGTTGCTTCGTCCGTGCGGGAAGGTGCGACATTGTGATTTGATGTCTCATTGCTCATTACTACGGTACTACTCTTTGGGGAAGGATACGACTGGGTGCGTCCCTCCTGCTGTTACTGCTTTGTTATTTGGTGCTTGACACGTCGACCAGTTGCTATATGTCCCACATGTCGTGACGAAATGCTGAAATTCATGAAAGCGGCGTCGACGGAGGAGTACAAGACACGGCTTGGGTTTTTGCTGCTTGCGCGATCCATCGATACAAACCGGACTAAAAAAAAGCGGCGGGTCTTTTCCCTGTGACAGCGGGGAGTTTGGCATAGTCTGTTCGAGGCAAGGAGGCAGGAAGGGAAACAAGCAAATAAAGGTGGAGCGACTTAGTTTTGGGAAAATCTGGTTTTAAGGAGTACATACCCACTAGGGTTTATAGGGCTCATCTACAAAACATTAGTTTTTCCGTTTTATAAGTCTCAATTCTACTACTAGTAGTAGTACCATCACATGTTGGATTTCGAGGTGCGTTAGATCACCCAATGCAAGCAGCGTCAAGAGAAAACTCACCAATGCATGTAGAAGTTCATGGAAATTTAGTGGTCATTCATGCATTCGTTCTAATTAATGCCTCGGTGAACATAACTTCTTGAGAAAAACGAGCGTACTAATTACTTGTGCAAACTAGGAGTACGAAATTAATTTGACCACTCACCGTCTACCTTGGTTGGAGAGATTTTGAAATTGAGCCATAAACTGGAAAGGAGGGAGTAGTGACTTTTGTCTTGATTACTATTTGTGGCCTTGTATAGATGCAAAATGTATTTTTTTATAGTGGCCTTGTATAAGTAAATGGAGGGAGTACTAAAGCACATATATATTCCAAACAATATGATAATCTCTCTAACCAAGGTAGTAGGGACGAGGAGTAAACGGAGGGAGTACTATTAAAATTTTCTCCTTGTCTTGCGAGCCACCGTGCGCGTGGGCGAGGGAGCGGGCATAAGGCGTAGTAAGCAAGCTTCACCTCATCCTGCGAGCCACCGCGCCCTTGGGTGGGGAAGACGGCGTACTAAGAAAGCTTCTCCTCATTCTGCGAGTTGACGGGACACATCAAAAGTACTCCAGTGTATAGAGCCTTGCCTCTAAGGCCCACATGGTTTGCCTCTTTTTTAACATAACGCGTCAAGTCGCAATTTGTTTGTTCACCCGTGGTAGACGATCCTCCCTCCATCTAGTGGACAACCAGTACACGTGTCACGTGGGCTGCCTTTTCATCTGAAATGAGCTCCACCGTGTACCAGCGGGTGTGGTTGGGAAAGAGGCAGAATGCGTGCGCCGTGCGTGCACCTCTTCTCTTCGTGCACGTCCCCCACCTACGTGGGTGTGTGTGAGAGGGACTATAGAGATACAAACCTAGACATAATGCACCGTCCATCCCCATGCCTCCGCCCAGTCCGACCACCAGTCACCACCACGCCCCACTCCTCCTCACCTTATCTCTCATCTTTCTCCCTCCATTTTTATATACAAGGCCACTATCAAAATTACAATTTGCAGATATACAAGTCCATTGACACTAATCGATGCAATATTAATGGTGTTTGCCTCGTTGTACTACTAGCAAAGGAGGACATTAATTATCCCTTGCATGCATGCGTGAGCGTGAGCATTGGCTTGATGTGCATGAAAGAGAAGAATACACATTTATTTACACGGCAAACAAGGAAACAAGGTGGCTTGCAACATTGAGTTAGAAGACACTAATTTTTGCCTTGGTACCTATAATATGGGTTTGTGGACTTGTATACAAAAATGGAGTCCGATAAAATTCTCGAGATACCATTTATCCGATAAAATTCTCGAGCAATCATTAGTTTTTACAAAATGCGATTACTCCTGCATGGATCAATCACAACAGGTGTTTTGTAAAAAAAATGCATCTTGATGTTCCGTGCAATGCACGGGCATCTTGCTAGTCCATGAAAACAACACATGGCAAAATTCGACGGCGAACGAGGGATTTGAATCTGTTGGGAGGGGCTGTTTGGATCTTGCCCGGGGTAGCCAAAATATTGGCGACCCTTTTGTCCACCGTGCCTTTGCCACCGATGAGCGAGAATGGCTCGGGTTCTCATGCATCCTCCAGTAGCGCCGCTGGAGGCGAGCTTCGCACGAGCTATGTTCTTTTGTCCCACCACGCCGAGCCGCCCATGAACCGACCGGCGACCTGCAAATTACGCCATCCAACCGTAGCCGCACACATTATGACAGCAAGTCAACCAACCAGACGAAATTCATGCAAACACTGTGATATTTCATATAAACAACGACGAAAATCATATAAGATACCGGATTTTCATACAAACATGATGGATTTCATTACATTCAAATGAACTACGCGGTGCTAGTTCTAGATAGCATAGGTATTTAATACCTGGCCTAAATGGTCACCCGCCGATCGATTTGTGTTCCACATGTCCGGAAGCATGATCACCGGACTGCCGGGAGCCCGGGAGGTATATGCGGGGTCGACGAAGGTCCTCGCAAGAAAAGGATCTGGCAAGACACCTGCTGTGTACGCCGGTGTCGGTGTCAAAACCGGCGGATCTCGGGTAGGGGGTCCCGAATTATGCGTCTAGGCGGATGGTAACAGGAGACAAGGGACACGATGTTTTTACCCAGGTTCGGGCCCTCTCGATGGAGGTAATACCCTACTCCTGCTTGATTAATATTGATGATATGGGTAGTACAAGAGTAGATCTACCACGAGATCGAGAGGCTAAACCCTAGAAGCTAGCCTATGGTATGATTGTTGTATATTGTATATATGTCGACTAGCCTGCCCTGGTTTATATAATGCACAGAGGCCTAGGATAACAAAGTCCTAGCCGAATCGCCGGTGGGGAGAGTCCTTGTCTTGATCACCAAGTCTTGTGGAATCTTCCTTGTATCGGCACTGTCGGGACTGGCCCATGAGTGTGCGGTACAGGGGTCCTCGGCCCAATCTAACCAATTGGGGGACGACGTGGTGAGTACCCCCTAGTCCAGGACACCGTCTGTAGCCCCCTGAACCGGTCTTCAAGTTAGGGGCGCTCCTCGATTCTTCCGAACTGTTCTTCATCTTCGGTTGTCGGTCTTGAAAACTGGTTCAACAAATCTTCTCATCTTGATCTTGAGGATCGCGAAATGCATTCGGCGAGTTTATCGTCGGGTATCCGAGGATCCCCTTTAAGTTTCCGGCCTTTATCAATGCCTTGTTATTTTTATGCCACACCTCGGTTTTGAAGTTGTTCCCGGGCGCCAGCGTCCTCTTGCGTCCGAGCTCCAACGCCGGACTGCATTCGAGGTATCTTTTGCAGCCGAGCACCAACGCCGGACCGCTTCCCAGCTCTAATGTCGGAATGTATCCGAGCTCCAACGCCGGACTGTATCCGAGCTCCATCGCCGGACTATGTGTCCGAGCTCCAACGCCGGACTATGTATCCGAGCTCCAACGCCGGACTATGTATCCGAGCTCCAACGCCGGACTGTATCCGAGGTGTCGCAAATCACCTTGGTTCAAAGAAGTTTGAAGGAGTTTAGCTGAGCTTAATGCCGGAAATGCCCTCTATGGAGCCAGCCACTAGCGCCCGAGCTTTATGCCGGACTGCTTCCAAGGTGGTGCACCACCCCGAATGTGGGCTGATTTTTGGTCAATATTTTTTATTGATGCAATTTATTCTCTGACGAGATATATAGCCAGTAGCCCTCAAGGTGTGTATCGGTCTAAAACCGAGATGCACGAAGGATGACATAAGACCGCTGATCCCGATGTAACGGCTGAGACTCGGGTTGATTTACAAAATCAGCACGAGGATCAAATCTAACTTCGCGAGAATACCGGGACGCAAAAAGCGGCGTGCTCAGACCTCGAGACTCAGGTTGGGTGCTGCCGACCAACCTGAGGATCAAAATCTCCTCGGAAACTGTATTGCACTTAAAATTTTCTGCATAGAACAAGCAATGCAGTAGCCCCCGAGACACTGGTCGGGTGGCAACACGGATCGAGGATCAATGTGCCCCTTTAATATTTGTAAATAATAAGCCCGAAGCCCAGTAGCCCCCGAGCCTTAATGCGGGCACGGGTGGCCGAATTAAGGATTGATATCCATAGTAAAATCACAAACTATGTGTAATGACTCAATGTATCCAAGTATTTTATGTCATTAATGCTCGGATCCGCATTGTACAAACTTTGTTGACCGACCATCGCCTTCAACCTCCTCGGCGATGGCGAGGAGTGTTTATCCTACTTTATAAAGCCTTTATGAGGCAAAGATTTACGACAAACAAGGCAATCTGGCCATACGGTTTTATAAACAAAGGTACGCAGAGAGATATGTTATATTCTTGTTTAATGAAGAAATGTCTTCCAAAGAAAATAGTCCCTTATCGGTTCCTTTCTTTGGGTTGTCATGCTAAGCATGATCATGAAACCTCAGCTCAATGTAAGAGCAAAATATTGAGATTTAGTTTGGGAGGCGATTACTAGCCCCGGTAGTGTTGGCTGACGATCGAGGTCAAGCCGGAAACACTTGACCAATGTTATGAATGGCCCGTCGTTTAATATAGTCATCGAACCGCTAACCAGTTTACACCTATTGTGACAGTCGGTTTTGGCTTTCTCCCTTGAGGTGCTTGACCATGCGAGCTGGAAGCGCAATCGCAGATGGTTCTCCTTTGCACACCTAGCGAACAAAGCGGGCGTAGGAGGCAAGCGTGGGGCAGGCAACCCAACTATTGACCGAAGACACAATTGAAACTGATGCATATATAGCAATATCCGAGAATGTTTTGGCGAATCTCTAAAGGTGTCGGCGTTGCCTTTGCGAGACTTGTGCTGAAAACACACAAATAGTTTAAAAGTGCCAAAAGCTTGGAAAACCAAAAAGCGTCGGTAAAAACATGACGTCTGAACAAGATCAAGTGTTCGATGCCAATCCGAAAATTGGACTTTAGAAAAAAAGTGCTTGCCGTGCTCTAACATGACACATCCTATCTCAAGACTTCAAGCGGGTCAGCCTATGGCTTCAGTCTCCCATCCGAAGGCGGAGTACTTCTCATTAGGCCAGTTTAGAAAACTAAACTCTAGCGGTTTTAGAGAGAAATTAGGCTCCCGGCTAGTGACCGCTTTTTCGTGTCGAAAAAAGGAGTGATAAATAAAAACTTTGCAACAACTAAGAAGAAAAACACTTAGTATAAAAGCGGCTCAAATAAACATAAGAGCCCCCAAGTGACTTGGGTAAAGTTGACTATATAATGTAAGGTGACATGTAAAATGCCTTCTAGCGGATTGTAGATCGTTTGTCGTAGCGGACCTTTTCGCTTCAACCTCTGGACCCAATAGTCCGGAGTGTGTCCGAATACCCTCGCGGTTAAAAAACCGGGGCATGCGTGGAGACCAGGCGTAGGGGTCATTAGTGCTTTATCGGACAAGTGCCCAACTAGTTATGTTATATTACATGGTTAGTAAGAAACATCTTCCGGGAGAATAGTTCCGTTAAGGGTTCCTTTCCACAGGAGGCATGCCCTAAAGTGCATGTCGGACTGCGAAAAAAGCGAGAAAAACATCTGGGGCAGGTAAATGAATAGGTAAGAAATCATCTTTTAGTTCACCGACCGAGTATTCCCTTAAGAACGCTAGCTTTCGACTTCACCCGGTCGAGGTACACATCCGGTGACCGGCAGTAACAATCGCAGAGGTGCTCCTTTACCACCTAGCGAACAATCGGGAGCGTAGGGGTAAGCACAGGAGCCGAACAACCCAGCAGCCAAAACTTAAGTCATATCGATGCATATAATGGTGAATAAAAGGTACATGCGGAAGTGTGACACATGTGTTGGGCATAAAGCCGAATTAATAAGCACATTAAAGAAGCCCCAGTATAATGAGCGGGTAGCGCGTCAAGTGTCTTGAACAAAGTTTCGACAAGGAAAATTTTTACAAGCAACTTTTTCCAAAAAGTATAATGCTTGGTCGAACCGAACACAAGTTAGAAATTTAAAACTTTGAGCATGAATGCAACTTAGCTGGTTAATGTGTTCGGTATTGACGATGCGCTCCGAGCTTGATGCGGGACAAGGTTCCATCCCCAAGCCGGTCCAGGTGGCGGAGCAAAGAGCTCGGCACCTTGTGAAGTGGTGACATAACACGGTCAATGCAGGACGGCGAGTGATGCGAAGTCCACGGCATGGGGTAATGAAGTGTTGGTGAAGCCCCGTCCAGCCGAGGTGGCGTCAAAGGATATAGTCGGCTAGATCATTTTCTGTGCACAAAAATAGTGCAAACCAGAGATAATAGTAATAAAAAATCGTTGCATAATAAATAATTTATGCAAAGTGAGTAATAAAAGAAATATGGCTGGCGCGAAGTCAATGTCGATCACGGCGGCGGCGTGATGCGGTAAAGGCATGGCAAGGCCTGAATTCACAGGTCGGTTCGAGTTCGGATCGGCGTTAGCGGACTATGTCTGAAACCTGACCGAACCACCATGCAACCATCGTTAATGCGGCCACCATTTGATAGACCTGCGTACATATGATGGACAAACCAGAGTAATAATTTGTTGGGAAAAATGAATCCAAACAAGCAAAAAATACTAGGATTAATAGCACCTGGTTTATTTGTTGTAGCAATGTGAAGAAAGGTGATTCCCAGAATTGGGACTCGATCCGCGCACCCATTGCACGATGGGCGATAAAGCAGACGGCATGGTAATCTTGGCAAGGTTGGCTCGCCGAGGCAAAACCCTCGGCCCAGCTAACGTGTGGAGCTAGTCGGCTAGTGGCGCCGAAGTGTCGGAGTAGGTTGATGAAGAGATGATGAAGCCCCGGTCCAGCTAATGTGATGAAGCCTTAGTGTCAGCCGATGAGTCGAAGTAGGTCGGCGTGGCGGACACTAACGAAAAAGCAACAGTCTTGACCTGCCGATGCAGGTCTGGCGTGGTCGATGCGGCAGCGAAGTGACCGTGCAGCGATGCGGTGTGCCTGCTCCGTGTAATCCTGGGGCGGTGATGTTGGTAATGATTTATCCTTCGCGATGCGGACTCTTGTTAAACTTGCCGAGATGATGATCCGAAGAAGTTGAGCGGCTCAACAAAGTGACGACGTGTCTAAGCGCAGGTCGACGGCCGTGGAGCAATATTGCTGGACTGGTTTGGCCTTGACATGATGTTGAAGGTCATGCTCAAAAGATTGTAAGGTTAGTGGGATGTGTTCGGAAACAAAACACAATACCCCATACAAAACTTCCTTCAAAAAGGATGTCCGAAATCCCGTTCATAAAAAAGGCGAACTCGGGTCGGATTCGTTTTCGCGCAGAAAACATATCCGAAAAATGATGTACTAATCGGAAGGTTCCCGGAGTTTGGACGGTCGGATCGAGCTTAAATTTGGAGGGGTGGTAGATATAGGAATTCCGCAGCCGATCAATGGTTGGATCTTCCAAAGGACGTCCGAGCTAGAAGCTGGACACCACGCCCTAAACTCGTCCAGATTCTCGTCCAGATTTGACAGGGCTCCGGTATATCGTGGATTGCCAAAGATTCCTCCATCGGAACTCGACGAAATTTTCCAGAGTTGTTGTAGACTCAATTCCGCACTATTTCGCCGAAGCAATCGTCGAACCGACGCTCGAGGAGGCGGTGACGGCGAATACCGTTCGCTGTCCAAGAAAACAGCGCTGGTCGCCCGAGGGCAATGTTGGCGTTGAGCCCGGGCTCCTTTGGATGATTCCTCCATGATCTTGATAGAGATCGGAGCTGATGTTGATGAAGGCCCTCATCCGAACATGACGAGCGGAGATAGGGCGCAGTCCTTGGTCGAACCAAGGCGACCAATCGAGCTGGTAGCGAATATGCGAAATCGCGATTGACTGTGGGCGAGCCATCGACCTTTGCGAACACACAGAGAAACTCTCAATGAAAGCACCAATGTCGGTGTCAAAACCGGCGGATCTCGGGTAGGGGTCTCGAACGTGCGTCTAGGCGGATGGTAACAGGAGACAAGGGACACAATGTTTTTACCAGGTTGGGCCCTCTCGATGGAAGTAATACCCTACTCTGCTTGATTAATATTGATGATATGGGTAGTACAAGAGTAGATCTACCACGAGATCGAGAGGCTAAACCCTAGAAGCTAGCCTATGGTATGATTGTTGTATATTGTATATATGTCGACTAGCCTGGCCCTGGTTTATATAATGCACGAGGCCTAGGATAACAAAGTCCTAGCCGAATCGCGCGGTGGGGAGGAGTCCTTGTCTTGATCACCAAGTCTTGTGGAATCTTCCTTGTATGCGGCACCTGTCCGGACTGGCCCATGAGTATGCGGCCCTGGGGGTCCTCGGCCCAATCTTACCGATTGGGGGACGACGTGGTGAGTACCCCCTAGTCCAGGACACCGTCAGCCGGCGTCGCCTCCGTGGTGGCCTTCATGGGACCCAAGCGGTGACGGCCTCCCATGTTCTACTTCTCCTCGATGATGGCGGTGGATGCGGAGGCACTCGCCATCGACTCGTCGCTCTCCCCGCATCCGGCTTCTGTCACTGCTTGCATGGCGTGGCCGCTAGCATGGGAGTCTCGGCCACAGAAACGGGAGACGTGGTACGAGGCGGCAGCGTTGACGGCAGCAATGACGCCCGTGCGCTGCTCCTCGTCGATCTGGCCTGGAGCGGCGAGTTGCTGAACCGCGCACCGGCTTGGGGCGGCAACTGGCTCCATCGGGCGAGGGAAGGGAGGTGGATCAGCGAGCTGCATAGCTTGTATCCGGCGGGCTGGGCAGGCCACCCAGTCGGCTTGGATGCGGAATAACTACTCTTAGTAAGCCATTGTAAGAGTGGACAAAATGGTGAAGGAGGAGATAGAGGAGTGGCGGAGGTGTGCGATTCTTGGCCGGCGTTTGGCCTCGTTTAAATAGGAGATTAAATAGACGGCGCACGGGAGGAGCTCGGCCGGCATTGCGTTTAATGCCGGCCGGGTCATGAACGGACGTGCGTCCAGAGTGGGTTTCTCGGCTTCCACACGGGCGGGTTTCATGGAGGCATTTGAATTTGGCAAGGAGGCGTGTTCAGCCGGGCGTGCAGCGAGTGGCGCCCACAACTCTGACGTAGGACAGCGCGCCGTTCTTCCACTGACGTGTGGGCTCTTTGGGTACATGGCCTGCATGTCAGTGACCCAACGCAGGCAGCGCACAGCAGAGGAACCGTTGGTGGGCTAGGGCGGTCAGAAGCAGGCATTTCATAAACCGATGATTGTTCATTGAGTGTGACGTCATCCTTTTCATGTAGATAAGCCTACTATGTTGATTGCCCGTTCGATACGTTGTGATTCATAAAGACCGCTACAAACATCAATGTTCTGCTTATCACGGATAAGATTGATTAATACCCGTAACAATCCATGTCCTTAACAAAGGGTGCATGCACGTATAGGTTGAGCGTGTGTCTTGCGTCGTGTGCTATGTGCATGCAGGCGTGCGAGTGTTGCGTGCGTGCAAGGGTACGTTTCAGTGTTGCATGCATGTGTGCGTACGTGTGTGTGTTCGTGAGTGCATGTGTACGCGTCAGTGTTGCATGCCTGCATGCGTGCGTGTGTTTGTTATGTGTACGTGTCAGTGTTGCACGCCTGCATGTGTGTGTGTCTTGCGTGCGTGCCTGTGTACGTGCGGGGTGAGGCTACACGTCAATCGACTGACTTTTTCATCTCTAGTCATTAGATTTTCCAGCCATTGGAAAAGAAATCAAGGGCCTGCAGTTTATCATCAAACTCCACCCCCCTGAGCCGTCAGCCACCACCGGCGAACCGCGGCCCCCGCCACCAGCGGCCGCCCAAGCCGCCACACCGCCCGCCCCGAAACCACTCCTCACCGCCCGGTCCGCCCGTCGACCGCCATCCTCTCGCCCCACCCCCTCCAGCGCGAGCTTTTCTCCGCGATCCCCACCCCACCGCCTAATAAACGCGCCCCCGGGCGATCGCCAACCAGAGGTCTCACGACTTGAGTACCCACCGACCACTAATTTATTACCATTTCGTCCTTCATATACGCTACCGACGGGTGGGCCCTATGGTAATGTCTTGCTGCTGAATGTGGACCGTTTGGTGGTCAATTGATCGTGTCATCAACAAATTACGGAGCTGTATGGTGAGCCAGTGACCGTATGATCACCCTAAAATGTATTTTATTAACACAGTACAGACTCAAACTAGCATTTCTTTCTTTCATATACGGGCTGACAGGTGGGCCCCACGGTTACACGCCCCGATGGTGCAACACTAGTTGAGCCACGTGGAACGTTTGACTGGTCAATTGATTGTGTCATCAACAAAATACGGAGTTGTACGGGTGAGCCAGTGACCGTATAATCATGACATGTATTTTTTTAACACGGTACAGACGCAAGGGCTCATATATACGCGCAAGCACTCACGGCTATAAGCGCACACACGCAGACCCTACCCCTATGAGCACCTTTGAGAGAGTGGGCCAGCATATGATCTTGAGATTTTACGAAGTCACCATAGGTGCCTCATAGTCGAGTGGAACGTCTCCTCCCACCGAACGTACATCGCCGGAAAATACTAAAATTAACCCAGGATAAATGCTAGCACTGGGACTTTAACCCTGGTGGGCTCGAGAAACCACTGTCCTCCTAACCATCCAACCACATGTTGGTTAGCACGACAAAATGTATGTGGTGACCGTGATGAGCTTATTCTGAAGTCCAATGACCATATCATGCTTTCGCTTCAAATACAATGACCGTAAGTGTCGTCAACAAAATACGGAGCACGCATCAAATGCAAAATCCGTCAGTGTCATCAAGAAAATACGGAGACGTATCATGAGCTAGATACCGTATGATCACCACAAGAATGTATACGGTGACCGTAATGAGCATATTCTAAACTCCAGTGACCTTATAGTGCTTTAGCTTGAAATACAGTGACCGTCATGCGTGAATGTGTCGTGGGCATGCATACTTTTAGAGGGCCGAGAGATAGTTTGTGTGCGTACGTGAAAGTGGTGTAGAAAGAGGGGATGTACGGTGGAGACAAGGAGAGATATGCCCTTCGTTTCTCTTTCCCATAACTAATATTTTAGGAGAATATACAACATTCACAATGCAGAACAAATATTTTTGGATGCACCATGCAATTAACTTTCATGTATAACATTGTATTATTGTATATGCTTATTTTCTTAGTGGCCAATTGCGTGTGTGGTGTGGTGGGCACATCATTTCCAGTTGTGGTGGGTCAACATGAGGACTCATGGGTCGGTTCCATCCTGCGCCACATAGGTTGGATCGAGACGCGTTATACGAAGACCCATGTGGAGGACTCGGCGTACAACATGAAGCTAGCTACCAGAGTCGCGGAGGACTCTATCCCCACTGGTGATAAGCCGACTATATATGATTTGTAACCCTAGGACCCTAGTATGTTATAGAAGCTTGGGGGCTAGTTCGTCGATAGTATACACACACGCACAATGCCTGGTATTCACGTGTACTTTGTACACACCCCTATCACTAATATACAGTATCAGGAGTAGGCTTTTTCCTCAATTGCAAGGGTCCGAACTAGGGTAAAACTTTGCCTCGTATTACCATCCAGCATAACAGTCAAAGATATCCTACCGAATGATATGATGGAATCATATCTGCCAAGTACTAAGAGAGAGGTGTGTCTGGGGGGGGGGCAATGTGTGCGAGAGAGGCCTAAAGATAATGTGCGTGCGGGAGACACGTAGGCACATATATGTGCGTATAGAGGGCTAGTAGAGACCGTGCGTGTGTATATATGCATGTGAGAGAAATAGTGTTTTCCAACTGAGATTACTGAAAAGAGTGGTACATAGTAGTCAGAAAGAGAGAGATAGATACAGAGAGAGCATGTGCGTGAGACTCCCCGACACCCCGAGAGAGATTGTGAGCATGTGTGAAAGAGAAATGCCGATGCATATAAAGTGTGTCCACTTATGCGGTAGATAGAGAGATATATAGCGCGTTTGTGAGAACGGGCCGAGGCATAGTGCATCTACATGTAAAAGGTGGTTCTACGCATTAAATTAAAATATAAATGGCATATTATTTTTGGATGAGATCATGAATTTTGCAAAATTGTGTATGGACAAAAATCGGTCTATCAGACACCCATACTCTATTGAATTCTAGCATGTGCATGTGTTTATTTCATATTATCGATCCATAGAGTGAGAGTGTTTTGAAATACAGGCAATGGATGCTTTTGCAATTAATATATAAACATTAATTAGTGCACTCCATGTTGTTAGTGTGAAGAACTTTATACATTTGTCACTTGCATGGATACATTCCAAATTGCTAGCTACGAAATAGAATACATGTCGAATTCAACATAAAGGGGGTTTCGAAGATTCAAATTCATAGGAAGTGCATTCATCTATTTGAACCCGAGATAATGGCATTTGTAAATCAGATGTAAAATGGGGCATCAATCTTTGTTGTGCGTTTGAACATGCTATATATATTCATACGCATGTCTAATTTTTTTTCAACCAAGGAGATTATATCTGGAACCATGCATGAACTGAGGTAAGTTGCATATTTTTTAATATATACTCGTGTACAATGTATATTCAAATGTACCACCTCCATTCCAAAATAATCGTAGCTTTAGGATTTTCAAGAGTAAAGATTTGTGAAGTTTGACAAATCCCGAATGTTCAATTCAAGAGAACCGAAAACGTTAATGCTTCTACTCCCAAATATTGAACGAATAACCAAATAGGCCTCTGGTCACCCGAAACCGCGCGAGACTAATGTTTGGTGGTAGGAAATTACTGTCCTGACTCTGGCCCGTGTAGCCTATCGGCCCGATGTCCAAAGGTCTAAACCGGGGTAGGTTTGTAACTTCACCAAGACGCCAGTCTCAACCGCCTCCGAGAAGCATTCATACGCCGTGGGCGCCTAAACACCCATGCGCTCAGCCGAAATCTATCTCGCCCACATTTGGGACACCTGAGATTACTGTACTACCCCCAACCCGCAATATGTCTGAAATTTTAGATGGGGGCAAAGTTTGTAACTATCCCAAAATTTCAAACAAGCGCGTCCCAAACCGAAACATTGTCCCCCCTTAGTTCCCCGCCTCCCTCTGTTTCCCCATTCATACTCCGTGGGTGCCAAAACGCCCTCTCACCAGCCGCGAAACCCCAGCCTCCTCCGTCCTCCACCCCATAGCGCCCAATCCACCGCCGCCCTCCTTCATCACACCGGAGCCGGTACCCCGACGTCGTCGTCCAACGCAACCGCAACACCCTCAAGGACTTAGCAGCTGAAGCCGAGGTAGAGCTGCCTCCACGACGCCGACGCCAACGTGCGCCGTACCAGAACCACGCCGTCCTGCGCCTCACTGCTGCCGCTCCACTATCGCAAACGTCCACCGCACCGGAGCTGTTCCCGCTACGCCGTCGTTCGCCGCCTCATCTGCTTCCCCGCAGCCGACAGACGGCCACCACACCACACTCAACAACTTGGCCATGGGTTCGTCCAAGGCTGCACCGTCCTCCACAACTTCTCGTTTCCGGTGAACCACAAGAAGATCGTTGGAAAAACAGAAGGAGGACACAACACTGCCAGCAGAAAGAGGTACTCCTCTTCCCTTATTCGTGCAAACCTTATGTCTCTACTCACACCGTATTCATCCCACGAAATAAACTAGTTGAGCGCTTCTTACTGCATCTTCTTCGTGATACTAAATGCACAAGGTTTCCTCCTGTCGGTGTACTAGAGTAGGGGTACCCTAGTATCCCGAACTCGTACACGGGCGATTCTGACACCATGGCGGGGCTGGCACGGTGACCATCAAGATCTTCCGAGGCTCCGTTGGAGTCATTCAAGAACAAAGTAATCAAGGCCCGGCAAGAGGAGCTTGCCGGAAGACCACTCAAAGCACGAAGAAACAAGGCCCGGCAAGAGGAGCTTGCGGGAAGGCTTGGTGGCGCCGAGCCCCAAAGCGCGACAAGGTTTACGCAGCGGCAAGGCGCTTGTCGGGCAGGCAACCTCTCTTCATCTCGCTCCAGCTCATCCGCCAACGTGTCACCGCGGGGCTTTCCCAGGAACGCGTGTCGATGGGCTGTGCAGCCAGCGGGGAGCAGCGATAAGCGGCGCTGACAAGCTACCATCGTGGCAAACGGAGGCATGCTTGACGGTCCCTGTTACACTGTTCAGGTGACCGAGACGGGCATTAATGACTCTTGTCCCTTGCCGTCAGAGTTAGGTATAGATCACTGTACACTGTACAAGTTGGTATACCAACCACTGTTTTTACATTTGTACCCTCATACGTGTTGCTACCTGTGGTGACCCCTTGTGCCTATAAAAGGAGGCCCAAGTGCAACGTAGAAAGGGTTCGGTTCGACTCCGGCTTAGTTCATCCTACTCATACGAGACCACACTCAGGCTAGGTTTGGTAGCTCCCATTGCTCCCTAGCAAGAACACAATATAATCCACAAAGCAGCAGTAGGAGTATTATCTCTCCGGAGAGCTCCGAAGCTGGGTAAATCTGCTCGTGTGCATCGCTTCGATCCGCTCTTTGTGCAATCTCCGCCCCCCTCCGAACCACAAGGGATCCAGGTCCCATAGGTGTTCGTGGGCCACGATCAGCTTCCCCGACATCTTTGGTGCGCCAGGTAGGGGGCGTCGAGGCTATGTGAACCCGATCCGGCGTTCACACGAGCAGTTTCTTCATCAACATCTTCGTCAACATGGCACCGAAGAAGAAGTCTTCGGCAGCAGCAGAAGCCGTCGCGTCGAACCCACCACCACGGAGCTGTCGGTGGTGGGGAAGCTGTAGCGGAGGAGCGGGCGTCGTCGAGAGGGCCCTAACGCCACCAGGTCCAAGGACAAGGCAGCGCGATCGTCGGCGTCGAATCCGCACGCGTCCTTCTCGTGAAGCGGGACCGACAGCGTCATGATGCTCGCGGCACCATACGCTCGTTGGATCAAAGGCAAGCTGGGGATCCAGAGGCCCTCGAGACCCGCATGCACACCGGCATGCGGTGCGAGTGGAGTACGGTCGCTTGGGCGGGATGCTGCTCCTCTAACGGTTAGGAGTCGAGCACATCCGTTCCTTGCTACGCACGCCATTGCCACCTACCACACCAGCAGAAGCCTTGGCGAGCCCAGCCTACTTCTAGATTACCCACCGGCGGCCGACAAGGTCGGCGAATGGAGGAACCACAATCGAGCCTCATCGGCTTTGCCAGCGGCGGCGTCCGCGGCAACCAAGCGCCTCACAGCCGCGACAAGGCGACAAGGCACGAGCTGATGCCGATGAAACTTGCGGGGGTGCAGCCACCGTACACTCCCCTTCCCGAAGACCAAGATCGCCGACTCGCCGGATCCACCTCGACAGCGACTCCACATCGTCGTCGGATCCGCGAGCTCATCGCGACCAGCGCCAAGTTCTTCAAGAACGGCAAGAAGAAGACGCTCGAACCCGTATCAAGCGCCGAAGAGAAGCGCGTCATCAATCCGACCAGCGCGCCGGGCCCACTGTCGATATGCATGCGCCAGGGGAACCAGGCGACTTGCCGTACGTGGTAGGTTGCCCTGCGTTCACTCGTGAGCTGCGGCAAGTCCGGTGGCCCGACAAGAAAAACTTCAAGCCAGATGTGCCGGAGAAGTATGATGGCAGAACACACCCATCGGAGTTCCTCAGCATCTACACCATCGCGGTGCAAGCTGCGGGGGGACGAGACGACAAGATCCTCGCCAACTATTTCCCTCTGGTACTCAAGCCAAACGTCAGGTCTTGGCTCATGCACTTGCCGGACAACTCTATTTCTTCTTGGGCGGATTTGTGCCACCAGTTTGTCGGCGCCTTCACAGGCGGCCACAAGCCTCATGGCCAAGAGAGTGACCTTCACCTACTCGCCCAGAAGGAAGGAGAGTCCCTGCGCAAATTCATCCAGAGATTCAGCCGTGTGCATTACAACATCCCAGATGTCCACCCTGCCGCGGTGATCAGTGCATTTCATCAGAATGTGCGAAACCGCAGGATGAGGGAGGAGATGGCGATGTGCAAAGTGAAAGACGTCAGCGAGCTCTACGCCCTGGCCGACAAGTGTGCACGCGCTGAAGAAGGAAGAAGACTCCCAGGAGAGAATGTGGGAGCAGAGTCTGATAGTGAGGAGACCGCCCCGGCAAGGAAGAGCGGTGCGAAACAATGAAGGAAGAAAAACCAAGAAGTACTAGTTGTCGAGCAGTCCGGCAAGGATGGTGCCGCCAACAAAGCCAAGGCTAGTGGCTCTGGCAAGGAGGTTGCCGCTAACACCGACCGCCAAGCTGTGGCGGCCGCCGACAAGCCTGACAGCTCCAACAAGCAGTACTGTAAGATCCACCGCACCAAGGGCCACGATCTCGAGCTGCAAGAAAGTCGAGCAGCTTGTTGAGCTACAGAGCTGAATCTGAGCGGCGAGACAAGGAAAAGGCCCAGGAAGGTGCAGATGCAGCAAGTAAGAAGAGACCCGGTCGGGGAGGACGCCGCGGCAAGGCCAAGCAGCGGCAAGGAGACAGACCTCCCCGCGGCCGCGACAAGGAAGAAGACGAAGATGAAGATGGCGAAGACATGGAAGGCGATGAAGCTGATGAGCAGGAGTTTGAGAAGGCAAGCGGAGGTTCTTTGCGTTGACGGTGGTGCTTCTCTGCATACCTCGCACCGCCAACTCAAGCAATGGATGCGTGAGGTTAATGCAGTAGAACCATCCATAGAGTCGCGCAAACCTCTGAAGTGGTCCAGCACGCCCATCATCTTTGACATTGAGGATCACCCGATCGCGTCATCGATGTCGGGTGCTTGCCGATGTTGGTATCACCAACTATCCGCAACCTCAAGGTCACAAAGATGTTGGTTGACGGCGGGCCGGCTGAACTGATATCCTCCATGGCGCTTCAAAAACTTCAAATCCTCGACAGCGAGCTCAAGAGAGGCGGCACATTCCAAGGAATCAACGCAGGAAGGAGCAAGCCCAAAGGGAAGATCACGTTGCCGGTAACATTTGGCAGCGAGCTCAACTTCAGAACTGAGAAGGTCACGTTTGACGTTGCCGATTTCCCATTGCCCTACAATGGCATACTTGGCCGTCCAGCGCTCGCCAAGTTCATGGCAGCCTCTCATTACGCCTACAATTTACTCAAGATGCCCGGCCCGATAAGCGTCATTTCTGTCCATGGCGACAAGAAGGATGCGCTTATCTGTGCCGACAAGATCTACCGGGACGCAGCAGCCGCAACAGATAGCAAACCACTTGCCGCTGAAGCTCCCGGGGGGAAGAAGAAGACCACCAAGTCCGGCAAGAGTCCTGATGCCCACTCCGGCAAGCGCACCTCTTCGGAGTGCTGCGCTACCGTCGAGGACGCACCATCGAGCTCCACCGGCAAGTGCAAGAAGATGATGGCAGCATCGCCGAAGACCAAGAAGGTGCCCGCCAAGGAGGACGGCACTGGTGGTACCTTCACCATCAGTGCCACGCTTGACCCTAAATAGGAAAGCGAGCTCGTTGCTTTCTGCGGGCGAATGTCGATGTGTTTGCATGGCAACCATCCGACATCCCGGTGTTCCTGTGAAAGTAATTGAGCACCACCTAGCTGTCTGTCCTCACGCCGCCCGTCAAGCAAAAAGTTAGGAAACAGCAAAGGAGCGCCAAGAGTTCATAGCGAAGAAATCAAGAAGTTGGAAGCAGCAGGCCTTGTCGAGGAGTCCTCCATCCCACGTGGTTGGCCAATCCGTAGTTGTACGCAAGGCAAATGGGAAATGGAGACTTTGTATTGACTTCACAGATGTTAATAAAGCTTGTCCCAAGGACCCATTTCCTTTGCCACGATTGACCAGATTGTTGACTCCACGGCTGGATGTGATTTGCTTTCATTTCTTGATGCATATTCGGGTATCATCAGATCTTCATGGCGTAAGAGGATGAAGATAA
Organism: Aegilops longissima; assembly: GCA_021605205.1. NCBI lineage: Eukaryota > Viridiplantae > Streptophyta > Magnoliopsida > Poales > Poaceae > Aegilops > Aegilops longissima. The sequence goes on along the minus strand of CM038682.1, from coordinate 660,417,171 downwards.
AACCGCATTCATTACACCATGTGGCACGATCGTTTCATACGGATGCCTTTCGGTTTAAAGAATGCTGGTTCAACTTTTGCAAGAGTAGTCCATGATGCCTTTGAGCCACAGATACGTAAATGTAGAAGCCTACATGGATGATATAGTGGTCAAGAGCAAGGACAAAGCAACTCGATTCATGATTTGATGAGACTTTTGCAAATCTGCGCAAGATCAACCTCAAGCTCAACCCCGAGAAGTGCGTGTTTGGAGTCCCTTCCGACAAGCTTCTCGGTTCTTTGTGTCTCAAATGGGAATCAAGCCAATCCCGACAAGATCAAGGCCATTGAGCAGATTGAAGCACCAAAGCGCCAAGGATGTCGAAGGCTTGCGGTTGCGTGGCTGCTCTCAAAGAGGTTTATCTCTAAGTTCTGCTGAGCGCCTCGCCATTTTTCAAGATTTTGAAAAAGGCAGGTCCGATGAAATGGACCCCCGAGGTGGAGGCTGCGCTGCAAGACTTGAAGAGATACCTGTCCTCCACTCCAATACTTGTCGCACCTAGGCCACAAGAGAAGTTGTTGCTGTATATAGCAGCGACCAATCAAGTGGTTAGTGCTGCGTTAGTAGCGAGAGAGAGGCGATGATGAGCCGCAACCGAGAGCAGACGCATCCAGCGACAAGCAAGGGGCTTCGCCGTCAAGCTCTGGTCCCGACAAGGACAGATCAGCGCAGGTTGCGACAAGATACGAAAAGGATGGTGCAGCGCCTACTACTTTTGTCGAGTTCCCTTTGCTGTGGGGCTAGGTCAAGGTATTCGGTGTGCAGAAGTTGCTTTTCGGCCTCCTCATGGCCTCGAGAAAGCTGCGCCATTACTTCCAAGCACATGAGATAACAGTTGTCACTCGCTTTCCGCTGAAGAGGATATTGCAAAATCCGGAAGCAACAGGCAGAATTGTCGAGTGGGCACTGGAACTGTCAAGCTTTGGTCTCAAGTTTGAAAGCACTTCAACTATCCAAAGCAGAGCATTGGCAGAATTCATAGCAGAGTGGACGCCAACGCAAGATGAAGAAATTCCAGAGACGAGCATCCCCGTCAAGGAGGCAAATAAAGAGTGGCTGATGTACTTTGATGGTGCTTTTCGGCTGCAAGGCGCCGGTGCGGCGTGTTGCTTATCGCACCCACCGGAGAGCACCTCAAATACATAGTCCAGATGCACTTTCCCAAGGAACAAGCAACAAATAATACTGCAGAATATGAAGGTTTGCTTGCGGTCTCAGATTGCGGTAGACCTTGGGATCAAGAAGCTCATTGTCGGGGACTCACAACTTGTCGTCCGCCAAGTAAATAAAGATTATCGAGTCCGTTGATGGAAGCCACGCCGATGAAGTGAGAAAGCTAGAAGAGCACTTTGAAGGCCTCGCAAATGGAACACGCTCCAAGAGCTCGTAATGATATAGCTGATGGCCACTCCAAATGTGCCGCACTTAAGTTACCTGTGGAACCAGGAATTTTGTGCTCAAGCTGACTCAACCAACCGTAACACCATCAACAGACAGAGCAAGAAGAGAAAATTGGTTTCCGGCGACTACTTTCCGGCAGAGCTCCCTGGAGCCGCCGCCAAGAAAGCCCCTAAAATCAACGCAACTATCACTGAGGGGCAGTCTGCTCCGACAAACCCTGTGGTTTGTTTCGTTGAAGCAGACGCTCCCGACAAGCTTTGCTCCGGTAAGCTTGCCGGGGATCATCAAGCTCGGCAGAACCACGTGTTCTTGCCGTGGAAGCTAATGTTCCGCAGTGGTAGATGAGCCTTTAGTCCTTGTTGTCGAGCCACGTGCTCCAAAGATGGGCACAAAGAATCGCCCATTTCCTTCTGCACAGAGAACTTCCCAAGAGCAAGAAGAAGCGGAAAAGTAGCCCGGCGGTCAAGTATGTACCAGTTTGTTGACAACATCCCGCATGTAAGAAGACTCAACGGAGTGAAATTGAAGTGTATTTGCCGGGAAGATGGATGTAAGCTGTTGGCAGAGATACATGGAGGCATATGTGGTCACCACATTGGCGAAGAGCACTTGCCGCAAAGCTTTCCGGCAAGGTTTCTTCCGCCGAAGCCCTCCAGATGCAACCGCACAAGTAACCAAGTGTGAAGCCCGCAGTTCCATTCCAAACAGATGCACCAACCAGCTCAAGCTCTCCAGACGATCCCTTTATCCTGGCCCTTTTCGGTCTAGGGGCTCGACATCCTCGGCCCCTTCCCCCGAGCTGTCGGGGGCTTTGAGTACTTGTACGTCGCAATCGACAAGTTCACAAAGTGGCCGGAAGTGGAACCGGTGAGGAAGGTGACAACACGATCAGCGATCAAGTTCTTCAGTCAATTGTTTGCCGCTTTGGGATTCCTAACGAGAATCATCACCGACAACGGCACACAGTTCACGAGCCGCACCTTCATGCAAGACGCCCAAGAACTTGGCGCCAAGATCTGCTTTTCGCATTGCTCATCCGAGAAGCAACGGTCAAGCGAGAGAGCAAATGCTGAAGTGCTGCGGGGACTCAAGACTAGAACTTTCGACAGCTGCGCAAGTGCGGAAGAAACCGGATCGAGGAGCTGCCGGTGGTTCTTGGTCGATCAGACGACGCCAAATCGAGCCACCGCCGGACACCTTTTGCTCTAGTCTATGGAGCAGAGGCAGTTCTCCCCACGGAACTCAGATACGGGTCACCTCGAGTGCTCGCTATGATGAGCTTGAGCAAGAGCAGCTGCGATAAGATGACACGCTGCTCCTCGAGGAGGATCGCCTTCGAGCTGTCAGACGAGCTGCTCGTTACCGCAAGCTTTGCATCGCTACCATAGCCGCAGTTAATGCCGAAGCTTCGAGGAAGGCGACCTTGTTCTTGGGCGCGCTCATTCAGCCAAGAATTCCAACAAGTTGACGCCTTGAAGTGGGAAGGCCCTTATCGGGTGAAACGAGTCACTAGGCCCGGCGCTGTCCGCTTTGAGACCGAAGATGGCGCTCCGTGAGCAATTCATGGAATATAGAACATCTTCGCAAGTTTTACCGATATAAGCGGTTGCCGAACCTGCTCCGCAACCACCCTTTTGTACAAGTCTTGCCGCTGTTGCATGTAATCCTTTGTACAAAGCCGGGCATGCACCCGATGCATCAAGAAGCCTATGTGTTGCGCACAACTTGTCAATACATGCTTTCATAATCTTATATGCATGTGTTTACTAACATTTGGTGCAACATCCACACCCGGTAAGCGATGACGAGCCACTAGGCTCCATAACTTTATTTTCTATTCTTTCTTCTCAAACAAGAAGAAGGTTCATCCACCCACAAGTTAACCGGGGGGGAAGGAGAAGATAATGGTGTGGGCCCCCAAGCATCGCTCGAGGAACTGTCGCCTTGCCGGGAAGTGAACAACAGAAAAGCTAAGTTGCTAAGTTTAAACAATCAGTTTTAAATTTTTAAGTTATCTTCCTCGAACGATAGTACTTTGTATGGAAAACCTGTGCGCGGAGGAACCGACTCGCGACTAGCTTGCGCCCTTACTTTGTTTCGAGTCCGCTCAACAACTTAAGCGTGCTGCAACTAGTTGCGACAAGGTTGCTTGTCGGAAGCGGCATCGCCAAAGAGGCTGTCTGAAGTTCCGACTCGCCATGGCAAAGGTGTTCAGACCGACAAGTTCCGCTAAAAGCATAGGGCATAAACATACAAGGGAAGAAATCGAGTAAAGGAAATAACATTGCATTCGATTGCCTAAGATAGTGTATATTACATAATAACTTGTCATGATCTAATAGATTTTTCACCTAAACATGATCTACAGCGACAAGAGAAAGATAAGCTTGGCGGCCTAGTCCACGCGGGTCGCCATCGAGCCTCTTGACTCGCCACCCTGTCCACAATGGGTGCGATAAGGGCCTTGAGCGCTTCAACATCAGCGGATGGAGGCAGAGACTTGAGGACTTTGGTGAAATCAACGCTCTGGTTGCGGAAGGCCACTTTCATCAAGACCTTCGAGAGCCCGGCGCAAACTTGGCGCGACTCCTCCGCCCATTGCTTTGGGATCTCCTCCCGAGTCACTGGAGACCCGTCAAGACGCCCTTGAAGAATAGGCTGAGCTTGACGCTGGGTTGGAGGTTCTCGCCGGTGGAGTACCCAAGATCCACCATCCCCAGCCCATCAGCTCGTTATGGATGCGGCGGCGGTGTCCACAAGACCTTACATCCAAAGGCATTATGCTATCTTTGAGATTATTCTGGGCAGTCACAACATTCGACAGCAGTTCTTCATTGGCTGGATCTTCTCCAAGCAGGCCCATTTCCGCCTCCTTGGCGCCTTCCAACGCCTCCGCCAAGGTGGTCGGCTTCAGCTCCAGATCCGCCTTGGAGTCCTTGGCGGCATCGATCTCCTTGATCTTTTCAATGAGCGACCTTGCAGCTTCGCCGAGGGTGTAGGCGTCCTTCAAGGCAAGGCTTCAACCCGCGACCTCCTCGGCGCTTTTTGAGGGTGGACTCCAGCTGAGCCACCTCATCTCCACTCCTCTTGGCGGCCTCGGCAGCCGCAGCAAGATCCTTTGCCTCCTGAAGTGGCCCGCTAATCGCTTGCTCGCAGACGGCGAGATCTTCCTCATAGCTGTCGAGGTTGATCTTCCACTGTGCCAGCCACCTTCTGCGTGGAGAGCTTCTCGCGGCAAGCCTCTCGCTGCCTCGACCTCGCCTTTCTCCAAGATGAAGGCCGTGGCGCCTCAAACAAGCTGCTCCCGCGCCTCGCTATATCCCGAGAGTTTTTTGTTGGCGCCGGAGCTCTTCCGCGTTTCTCCAAGTCAGCTCCGCCCTCGCGACAAGCGCCTCCTCGACTCCAGCTTGGCTTGTCGGGCGGTAGAGCGACAACAACCTCCTTAGCAGCTGCTCCTCTTCGGCTCACCGCTGCTGCTGCTTGGAGCATCGACCAGCGATAACCCGGCGGAGGCAAGCAGTTCAGCGTCAAGGTCTCCCCTCGGCCGGTGCCTCGGAGCTTGATGCCCATGGGAGCTTGATAAAGACACCTCACCGCCTTCAGATAGGCGCCTGGCTGGGGCTCTGGAGTCTGTGCGGCGTCGGTGGCAGGAGGATCGGCGGTTGGTGCAGCGCTGGCGCCTCCTGCTGCCTCGGGGCCGTCGGGCGACGCCAGATTCTCCCCACCTCAAGCGCCCAAGAGCCTTGGCGCCCTCGCTCGGCCGGGCCCGTCGGCGCCAGCCTCCTCCTCCATGTTGGCGGCGTCGACATTTTCGCCGCGAGCTTCCTCCTCACCGGCAGCCTCAGTCTCCATCGGATCTCCGGCAGATGGATCTGATGGTCAGAAGAAGAAAGAACAAGTCAAGCAAATGTTCGAAAGAGAAGAACAGAAGAAAAGAGAATCCAAGGGAGATTTTCAAACAATAAAATTACCTGCAGTGGGATCTGTTGCAGCGGTCTCCACAACCGGAGGGTCGTCGGCGCTGGCCCTTGTCGGGGAAGCTCCCCTTGTCGGAGAGGCTTCCCTTGCCGGAGAGCGCTCCCTTGGCAGAGAGTTCTCCCTTGGCGGCGTAGTTGAAGCAAGCAGAAATTCGGGAGTGACCTCCGGTGCTTCCTGATGAGGCTGCTCTGCTCCTACATAATTCAACAAACTAGATATCAGTGACGGAGAAGCACCCAAGCACACCTAACCATGAGAAGTAAACCAAACACTTACGCTGGGGGCTGTGCTGGGGGCTGCTCTGTTGAAGGGTTGCCGGATACGGCAAGGGAGTTCCAGACGTGCCCCCTGTCGCCACAGGGGGATCATCTGAAACAACAACCACCGGAGTCTTGGCCCTCTTCAACGCCCTCTGAGCTAGCGTCCTGAAGGGGGAGAAGGTTCAGAGTGAAGTCAGTCAGATAAAAAAATAAAGCAATAAATTGGAAGATTACAAGTAGCAGCGACAAGATCTTACTCTTCCTCTTCTTCCTCGGAGCTGAGGGCGGAGAGATCAAATTCGCCCGCGCGGCTTAATTGGAGGAGAAGATTCCCTGACGCTTGGCGGGTGCAGGGCCGCGACTCGAAGACCCCGCCCCGCCGCCATGGCGGCATGAGGGGCTCCCAAGGCAACAAGATTTGCCGCTGTGGAGCGCGGCGAGGCGGCGAGACGGCTGTTGGCCTGCGTGCCACCCCGCCACCTCTCCGGTTTTATGGAGACGCCTCTGGCGGGGCGCTGGCTCCTCCCGCGCAAGCTGCTTGACGGCGGAGGGAGGCGCCCGCGGGATCGCTAGGCTCATTGTCGGGCTCGGCCTGCTCCTCCTCATCGGCAAACTCTTCTCGGTCGGCAAGGCTTGCCGCCTCGGCTGTCTCTGCCTCCTCAACAGTGAATCCAAACACCCCGGCGGCAGCAGCCTCTGCCGCCTCCTCCAACCTTGTGGCGATGCGCGCCATCTCCTGCTCGGTGGTGTCCCGGGTGAGCCGCTTCTGCTCGTCGGCACGGATTGGCACTTCTTCTAAGTCGTCGAAGAACTGCTGCACGACCTCGTCGGCACGCTCCTGCCAAGTTGTAACGATTCCATGGGAATCGCACAACGGCATCATCGCTGGATGCGATCGAGCGACGAAGTTGTTGCACAGGCACGACTCCCTCGCAACATAAACCACTCGGGGTGATCTGCATCGAGCTTGAACAGCCCCGCAAAGATGCCGCCAAGCTCCAAGACAAGAAAATTCCAGTTCGCACCGGCACAGCCTCATGATGTCCGGGCCGCTATGGAACTCCCAAGCAGGCCTCCCCTCTCCTGCAAGGGCGCAATGCGCGGCGAAGGAAGTCCGCGCCAACGCTCCTACGGTCAGCCCGGCGGTTCGAGACGCAAGATCCTAGTCACGGCAATCTTCAATTTGGCGCCCTCCGCGCCAAGTTACTCCGCCATTGCCGCCAAGACTATGGGGGTTTTGGCGCAGGCAGTAAAAGGCTGCGGCTCCTCCTCTAAGATCCAACACCACCAGCTCTCCACTCCTCCCACTTGCTGCGCAACTCTCCGTCAAGATACGCTTCCTTCTTGCCGATCCTAGAGGTCCATGCAATTCCTCCCAAGCGGCTCTCCTCTCTCTACGCGGGGTGTGAAGTAATGGAGGAAGAGTGCGACATTTGGGTGGACCCCGACAAAGTTCTCGCAGAGGTGTGCGAAACGCCATGGTGAGGACGGCGTTGGGGTGAAGTCAAGGAGGCGGAGGCCATAGGTATTCATGACATCGCGAAGAATTAGAAAAGGCGGCAGAGCCCGCATGGAAGAAAAGCGTGAAAAAGGGTACCCGATGGAGACCTTATCGGACGTGGCGGCGGAGATCACCCTCGCGTGCGCGGGTGCGCCAGCTGTTGCCCGACCAAAAAAGATAGTACAGCTCCCGCAGCTCCTTCCTGCCGAAAGCAGGGATCAAGAGGGCCGCTCCTTCCGCAGAGAGGCCATGAGCCGCTGCGCCGGCTGATTTCACGCTTTTCCCTTGTCGGCCTTCGAGCCATGGGGAGAGGTGGTGGAGGAAGTCGACGGCGCAGGCACCGTGGCAATGGAGGGGCGGAGGTTGCTCTTTGGGCTCAAGAAGAAAGGGGGAAGCGGCGGTGGTTTCTGATGTGACAGCAATGGCAAGTGGGCGCTCCGCCCCTGTACCCCCTGCTTATAACGAGGGAAAGGGGGGCGGGCGTTCCGATTTTTTCCATTAAAGAAAGCCCCACGATCTCCCCCACGACGCCACGTCCCGTGTGTGACGCTCGTGGGGCGCGGTGGGTCCAAGGCAAGTAATGGCGTAATCTGCACCATGCTGCGGTGTACTGCTTTTGGGCCTGGCCCAACAGTAGCTTGGCGCTGTGTGGCCCAGGCCGGGGCTCTGCCGGTGTACTAGAGTAGGGTACCCTAGTATCCCGAACTCATGCACGGGCAGTTGCAGACTCGCCGCAGGCTGGCCCGGTGACCATCAAGATCTTCCGAGGCTCCGTTGGAGTCATTCAAGAACAAAGTAATCAAGGCCCCGCAAGAGGAGCTTGCCGGAAGACCACTCAAAGCACGGCGAAACAAGGCCCCGCAAGAGGAGCTTGCCGGGAAGGCTTGGTGGGCGCCGAGCCCCCAAAGCGCGACAAGGTTTCGCCATGCAAGGCGCTTGTCGGGCAGGCAACCTCTTCATCTCCGCTCCAGCTCATCCGCCAATGTGTCACCGCTGGGCTTTCCCAGAACGCGTGTCGATGGGCTGCAGCAGCCAGGGAGCAGCGATAAGCGGCGCCGACAAGCTACCATCATGGCAAACGGAGGTGCTTGACGGTCCCTGTTACCTTTATTCAGTGACCGAGACGGGCATTAATGACTCTTGTCCCTTGCCGCCGAGTTAGGTATAGATCACTGTGACACCGTACAAGTTGGTATACCAACCACTGTTTTACATTTGTACCCTCACACGTGTTGCTACTGTGGTGACCCCTTGTGCCTATAAAAGGAGGCCCAAGTGCAACGTAGAAAGGGTTCGGTTCGGCCCGCTTAGTTCATCCTACTCATACGAGACCACACTCAAAGCTAGGTTTGGTAGCTCCCATTGCTCCCTAGCAAGAACACAATATAATCCACAAAGCAGCAGTAGGAGTATTATCTCTCCGGAGAGCTCCGAAGCTGGGTAAATCTGCTCGTGTGCATCGCTTCGATCCGCTCTTTGTGCAATCTCCGCCCCCCTCCGAACCACAAGGGATCCAGGTCCCATAGGTGTTCGTGGGCCATGATCAGCTTCCCCGACACCTCCCTTTACTATTTCACCTTTGCTAGAGGTGAGTAGCCCGCCTGGATTTCAATTCAGGGTCAGTCGAACCGCAATTAAAAGAAGCAGCACCCGCTTAGGCGCGCGGAGCACCTAGTCCGCCTGTTCACCGGGGAAGCGGCGCATCGGTGTCTATCATAGGGGTGTGGGGCGCAGGAGCTGCTTGCGCCCGATCTGGAGGTCGGCGGGGCTTGAATGGATTGCCGGGGGGCAGTGCCAAGCACAGCGGTGCGGTGAGGTCGAGGGGAGGGCGCAGGCAGGGGACTGGGCCAGTGGTCGCTGTCGTTTCGAGGAAGATCGTCAAGACTGACTGGCTGGAGGTAGATGAAGGTGATCTACCCGTTCTTTGTACATCGTACGGTGCAGAAAAAATGGACTGACCTATTTGTTTTCAGTCAAATGTTATTTTCATAGAATCCTGTAGTAATTTAGTGTGCCATGCATGTTGCAGAGCTATCATATGTCTCCCGTCATTTATTTCTCACCGACCTGCTATCTGCTACCTTTACACTATACTAACTGTGCACATACTTCACCCATACTCACACTATTGTTTTTTTATGCATGGGTATTTTAGACTCTGAAGCAGTGTTGATGAATGCTGAAAAGAAAAGACAGAAGTCGCTCCAGTGTAATTCAAAGATAAGCACTAAGCGTTTCAGCGCTCTAAAGGATGCAAAGGTCGCTAGCTTGGAGACAAGAACGTAGCTCTCATAGTTGATGATCTCAATTGCCACACACAACCATCCTGTGTGCTTGCTTTAACTTGCACTGTCAAATGTGGTTGCATGTTGCATATGGTGTCTAGCTTGTATTGCTTCCAATTTGGTTAAATTGCATCTTATTACCTTACACATTATACCTTTGATAATGACATGCCTTCCTGTTTTTGATACATACTCCCTCCGTTCGGAATTACTCATCCAAGAAATGAATGTATCTAGATGTATTTTAGTTGTAGATACATCCATTTTTGTGACAAGTAATTTCGAACGGAGGGAGTACTACATATGTCTATTAACCATGTTCGTACATCAAACTAATGCTCTTTTGTATCCCTCGTCAATCACTTATGATGAGACAGTCACCCGGGTGGGTTACTGTGATATGCCATACTCGCTTAAAGAGTGCAGTGTCATCCTCCCCACATGATTCTCAAGAAACAGCAAGGCTAAATGAAGATAGTCAACGTAGCTCTCTAGTTGATGACCGCAATTCCCCCACACCACCATCACAGGTGCTTGCTCTCACTTCACAGTGTGATATGTGGTTGCATGTTGCATACGGTGTCTAGCTTGTAATGCTTCTAATTAGGGTAAATTGCATCTACTTAGTTTACACATTATACCTGTGAATATGACATGCCTTCCTTTTTTTGGTACACACTACATCTATGTGTTAACCTTGTTCTTACATGAAACTACCTCTTTTATGTATCCTGCATCAATCACTTACGATGAGTCACCTTTATTCATTGCGTATTGCATATTATTTCTAGCCTGTTGCCATGTATTGCTTCTAATTTGGTCAAATACATTTGTTAGGGCACCCTTTTAATTTGGCAGAGTGATATTGGTTTCATCTTTCATATGGTTTCTAGCTTGCATTGCTTCTAACAAGTTCAAGCACCTTGTGCTTAGTTTACACTTTATACATCATACATGTCAATATGTCACGCTGTCCTGTTTTTCATACATATTCCATCCTCCTATCATGCGGCTGCCTTCCATGAAAGTAGTGTCCGTCAGTATCATGCATCAATGAGTTCTGAAGAGCAAATTTTATTCCTTTTTCTTGTGGGTTTGACTTGACAAGGCAAAATCAAGAAAGAGGAAGGAAAAGAGTAAGGAAGGCGATGATGGTGGTCCTCTGCAGCAACGTAAACAGAGCATTTGTACCGACTCTCCTTGTACCGATAGTGCATTACAAGGTCCAAGTCTCCGCTCCCCTACTGCACCATCCAAGGTGCTTGCTCTAACTTGGCAGTGTGATATCTGGTTGCATGTTGCATATGGTGTCTAGCTTGTATTGCTCCTAATTAGTGTAAACTGCATCTGCTTAGCTTACACATGATACGTGTGAATATGACACGCTTCCTGTTTTTGGTACATACTATATCTATCTATCACACCATGTTCTTACATGAAACTACTCTTCTTGTGTATCCTGCATCAGTCACTTATGATGGAACACCTTTAAGTTGGCAGTGTGATATTGGTTTGCGTCTTGAATATGATTTCTAGCATGTATTGCTTCTAGTTTGATGAACGCCACCTATGATGAGACAGTTTAACTTGGCATAGTGATATTGATTGCACCTTTCATATGGTGTCTAGTTTGAAGTGCTTCTAATTTGTTGAAGTGCCTTCTGCTTAGTTACCACATCATAGGTGTGAATATGTCAAGCCATCTATTTTTTCATACATATTACATCCTCGTATCATAACTTTGCCTTTCATCAGAGTAGTGTTCGTCAGTATCATGCATCAATGAGTTCTGAAGAGCAAATTTTATTCCTTTTTCTTGTGGGTTTGACTTGACAAGGCAAAATCAAGAAAGAGGAAGGAAAAGAGTAAGGAAGGCGATGATGGTGGTCCTCTGCAGCAACGTAAATGGAGCATCTGTACCGATTCTCCTTGTACTGATAGTGCATTACAAGGTCCAAGTCTCCGCTCCCCTACTCCACCATCCAAGGTGCTTGCTCTAACTTGGCAGTGTGATATCTGGTTGCATGTTGCATATGGTGTCTAGCTTGTATTGCTCCTAATTAGTGTAAATTGCATCTGCTTAGCTTACACATGATACGTGTGAATATGACACGCTTTCCTGTTTTTGGTACATACTATATCTGTTTATCACACCATGTTCTTACATGAAACTACTCTTCTTGTGTATCATGCATCAGCCACTTATGATGGAACACCTTTAAGTTGGCAGTGTGATATTGGTTTGCGTCTTGAATATGATTTCTAGCATGTATTGCTTCTAGTTTGATGAACGCCACCTATGACGAGACAGTTTTAACTTGGCAGAGTGATATTGATTGCACCTTTCATATGGTGTCTAGTTTGCAGTGCTTCTAATTTGTTGAAGTGCCTTCTGCTTAGTTACCACATCATAGGTGTGAATATGTCAAGCCATCCATTTTTTCATACATATTCCATCCTCGTATCATGACTTTGCCTTTCATCGAGTAGTGTTCACAAGATCATGCATGAATGAGTTCTCAAGAGCTAATTATATTCCTTTTTCTTGTCGGTTTGACCTCACAATGCAAAATCAATAAAGCTGAAGGAAATTGGCAAGGCATTGGATGATGGTGGTCCTTCCGAGCAACTCAAACGGAGGTTCTCTACAGATTCTACTCCGCCATCCTCCCAACAAGATTCGCAAGACAACGCAAGGCTAGACAGTCAACGAGCTGTGTAGATGATGAGCACATCTCCCTACTCCACCATCACAGTGCTTGCTCTAACTTGGCACTATTATATGTGGTTGCATGTTGCGTATGATGTCTAGCTTGTATTGCTTCTAACTTTTTGAATTGCATCTGCCACTTTACACATAATGCTCGTGAATATGACACATGTTCCTGTTTCTAGAACATACGTGTACATGATGAGCACATCTCCCTACTCCACCATCACGTGTGCTTGCTCTAACTTGGAACTATTATATGTGGTTGTGTTTTCCGTATGATGTCTAGTTTGTATTGCTTCGATTATGTTGAATTGCATCTGCAGTAGCTTACAACTTATACCGCAACGATCACTTACCCATAAGACACATTTAACTTGGGACTGTGATGTAGGTTGCATCTTGCATTGTCTTCTAGCTTGTACTGCTTCTAATTTCTTGAAATGGCACTTACGACGAGACACTTTTTACCTGATAGAGTGATATTGGTTGCATGTTCATATGGTGCCTAGCTTTCATTTCTTCTAATTTTGTTGAAATGCCTTCCGCTTACTGTTTTTTCATACATATTCCATCCTCCTATCATACGTGTGAATATGAAACACTGTCTTTTTTTGTATATATTCCATCCTCCTATCCCGCGCTTGCCTTACATCAAAGTAGTGTTCGTCTGTATCATGCATCAACCAGTTATGCAGAGCTAATTTTATTCATCTTCTTGTGGTTTTGACTTCATAAGGCAATATCGGAAAATAGGAAGGAAAAGAGTAAGTTAGGGATGTTGGTGGTCCTCCGACCGACGCAAACAGAGACTCTCTAGATTTTCCATCGCATCGCTAATGAAGTTGAAGTCCCAAGTCTACATGATGAGTTCATCTCCGTATCCATCGCAGGTGCTTGCTCTAAGTTGACAAATGTGATAATTGGTTTCATGTTGCATATGTTGTCTAGCCTGTATTTCTTCTATTTTGATTAAATTGCACCTGCTGAGTTCATACGTTATACATGTGCATATGACATGGCGCTCGTGTCTAGAATACATCGCATCTATCTATCATACCATGTTCTTACATCAAAGTACTGCTGTTGTGTATCCCGCATCAGTCACTCATGATTGGACACTTTTAACATGGCAGTTTGATAGTGGTTGCATCTTGCATTGATTTCTACATTGTACTGCTTCTAATTTTTCGAATTGCCACTTATGACAAGACACTTTTAACTTGGCAGAGTAATATTGGTTGCATCTTTCATATGGTGTCTAGCTTGCATCACTTCTATTTTCTTGAAAATCCTTCTGCTTAGTTTACACAACGTAGCTGTGAATATGTCATGCAGTCCTATTTTCCTTACATATTCCATCCTCATACGGTTGTCTTACATCAAAGTATTGCTTGTCAGTATCATGCATCAATGAGTTCTGAAGAGCGATTTTATTCTTTTGTGTTGTGGGTATGACTTGACATGGCAAAGTCAAAAAAGAGCAAGGAAAATAATATAGTAGGGAGTGGTGTTACTCGTCGGGTGAAACGGAAAAGGATCGGCCGTCCAGATTCTGCTGCTACTTATAGTGCAGTAGAAGGTCCAAGTCCACCGCTAAATCTACAAACACGGTATCACCGCTCCACCAGCTGCAACATCCGCTTCAACTGTATCAAAGATCTCAACGAAGTTACTCGTTCGCTTGCTCGAATCGCCAGTTCCCAAGCTGCCTTCACACCTAACACTACTTCAAGCACTCACGACACAACAGACTTGGCAAGATCAGATGAACCTCATGAGCATCAACACCAAGATGGTACCGACCGAGTCAAGTTGCGCTTGCATGCTCCTTTATATGTACTCTCACAGCTTGATGTACACTAACACTTTCCATATTCGTTGTTGAACTAGCACCACGACGCAAGCAAAAACAGACATCGGGATAATGCTTGATGATTAACAAAATCTAAAGGAGGAAGAATGGAGATCCATTTTGAGGCAGGTTTAAAAGGCCACGGATGCTACAGAGTCAGCCAAGTTAGTATCGAGGCAGCCGTTGTCGTTAGGTGTCATGCACGATCCTCCCAACGTGGATCCAAAGACAGAATGAGAAAGACAATACCCAGTTTAACACCTTCCTTGACCATTTATCCATAAGTAATGTTATTCATCGCAATTAGTAATATTGTCTTGCTCGTCCCATACTTTCTAGCTTCCTCCTAATAAGACTCACATTCTTTTTCAATAGATGAGGTTCAAGTTGATCCGAAAGATGATGCAACTAAACAAGCATACACTCATGTTTTTCACCGCTTTCATGACGAAGATCGGTACCACCTTAGAAAATCTCACTTTGAAGGCAAGGCTAACAATGAAATCACCCAAACATCTCCAAAGGGAATATATTACGATGAAGACCGGACAACCCTCGTTAAACACCGGTCCGATCCAAAGTATCGTAGGCTATATGTATTTGATCGACCACATATTGAACTTGTATTTATGTATGTGCCTTACAAGTGTATCATCTTCTAGGCTAACTGTTTGAAGAACAAGACGAACCGTTCTAAAGTGAAATTCCAACAGACAACAAGATCTCGTAGCTATATTGCACACTGCGAGGCTCTTGTAAATAGCTGCTACTTCCTTCTTTTTTCTGTGCCATATTATCGTATCTATATTGACTTGTTCCAAATACAGAGGAAAGCCTGTGCGGACCAAAAAGAACCTAAACCGAATGCAATGCAAATCTTCAAGGATTGCCACACCAGCAAGATGAAGGGCATGAGCACACCAGTTCAAGCCGCTGCTGTAAGTCCTTACTCCTCCTTCCTTTGAACTGATTGGTACTGTGATGTGTTCATTTAACTACTTGGTTTGCAGCCAATGTCGATTACTCGCTCACTTTTATACACAGTTGTCTTAACGTATCATTTCACCTTACATGGTTTAAAAGAGATGAAGGATATTATTTTGGTCTTGATCTGTATTCTAGTTGTTATGTTCACGTGCGCACACAATGATAAAATAGCTTGTTTGTTTTATATCTGTTTGCCCATGATATGAATGATGTCATACTATGTTCATCCTACTTTAAACCATGTCTCTTTATCCTTAGATGTCAACAAATGTGAGGAAATAGACAATACAGTACGCATGCTACATGGGCATATGTTCCGAAAGTGATTTTATTATGTAGTTGGCACTACAATACATGCTAATGTATTACAGTAGTTCACCAAAATAAGTTATGTATAAATGTGTAACCTACTTTGTTTGTTTTTGTCTCATTAGTAACTTATCCGTACACTAATCTACAAGTTCAAACTTTCGTGAAGCTATGGAAAAATGATTGAACAGCCACAACCACTGAAGGTGATGAGGCTACCAGAGGCACAATGTCACCTCTTGCTGCAAAGGCCAAGATCTCCACTAACAAAGGCAAAAAGCACCTTCCTGCGTAATTCGGGTTGGTTGTCAAGGTAACCTCGTCCAAATCGCCTACTGAACAAAATCTTCCTGCTAGACAGAGTGATATATTTGTGCTCCAGACACAAGTCCAATCCCTAATGGACATCATTTTGGAAACAAGAATAGTGGTTGACAAATGTCGCCAAGATATGAATGGTTTTGAAACCAGACTATCATACATTCGCTTCGTTGTTCAAGAGCAATGGCAGAAAAAGGTGAAGATCGTGCTGCTCCATTAGATTCTACAGCCTGAAACATTAGCACTCAGGTCAAATGATCTGTGCTTCTATACATCTGATGGTGCTTTTATCTGCAAGGACTGTAAACTTTATGCCAATAGGCCTTTTGTTGTGATACAACATTTATGCTGCTGCCAAAGGCTGCAATAATTACGACGCTATTTTTGTATAGTGTAGGTTTATCTTAGTAATGTATTCGGCCGAAAGCTTCGTAGGAGCCCAACATGCCAACATTCGTCGGGCTCATTCCAATTGGGCTAAAAACGATTATGGGCCGAAATTTGCATGTAGCCCACTAAAAATATCCGGGCCTAAATCAGCATAAGATTTCATATTTTTCTCGTAGGCATGTGCCCATAGTGGGCCTTTAACAGCCTAAACATAATTTGGGCCCTCAAGAATAATAGGCCGCTTACAGTGTAAATATCTCGAGCCCATAAAAATATGGGCCTTTAAAAGACCGAAGTGAGATTGGGCCCATTTACGATGCGGATCCTTCACAGGCCGAAATTCGAACGGGTCGTAAATGCGCCGACCTAATACACGGGCCTTTAACAGGCCGGAAGTTCGGTCGGGCTAGATTATCGTCATTTTTATATGGGCCGTTAATGGGCCGGATGTGACGTTGGTCCGCATATGGCCCATGGATTTCGTCCGATGTTAACAGGACGAAAATCATAATAGGCCGAAAGTGGCCCAAATCTATGGCGGGCCGCTAACAGGCTAAATGTCAGACTTGGCCGAATATGACCCAAATCATTCACGGCCGTTTATGGGCCGAAAGTTTCAATGGCCTGTAAATGGGCCCAAATGAAGCAGGACCTTTAACAGGCCGGAAATACACCGGGTCGTAATTCGGCCCATATACTTAGCAGACTGTTAACGGGCCAGAAGTGATCATGGGCCGCGATGATGACAAGTTTAGGACAGGCCATTGACGGGCCGATTTGACACTAGCCGACGGGCCTTTAATCGAGAATGTTGGGCCTTTATCTGGCCGCCCATTATGGTCCGCAAAAATCGCGGGCCTTTAGCTGGCCGCCCATTATGGCCCGCAAAATCTCGTGGGCCTTTAGCTGGGCCGCCCATTATGATACTGAAAAATCTCGTGGGCCTTTTTGTTGGCTGGCCCATTATGGACCGCAAAATCTTGTGGGCCTTTAGTTGGGCCGCCCATTTAAACTTTATGGGCCACTTTTGGGCCGGTCAACGTGTCAAGATATCATAGGCGATCTCGCCCATTGGATGAGTGACACCGTGTTAACGCGAGTCGACACGTGTTTCCGTCACCAATCAGAATTTTACACGGAAAATCCCCATTGGTCCCGGTCGTTAACGGGTTATCGGATCCAAAACCTGACCCAATAGCTTAACAACGTTCCGTTATGGTGGATGCCACGTGTCGGTCACCCTTGACGAAAGCACTTCTGTGACGCGCGATTTATCGTCATGGAAGTGGACACTTCTGTGATGATAATTTTGGTAATGTCATGGAACACTTCTACGACAACACAGGTATGACTATCTTCATTCTGTCATAAATTTGTCACGGATGTACATGCATGACATAAAATGTGACCTACTGTGACAAACACGTATCATCATGGAAGTGTCTTTTTTTTGTAGTGCCTAACAAAGCTTTCAATGAGGAATTTGCCGCTCTCATGACCTCAAAGTTCAAGATGTCTTCGATGGGAGAGTTGAAGTTCTTCCTCGGATTCGAAGTCAAACAAAGAAGAGAAGGAACCTTCATCAACCAAGCCAAATACACTCAAGACATGCTCAAGAGATTCAAGCTAAGTGATGTCAAGCCGGCTTCCACTCCAATGCCCATCAAATGCCAACTTGACATTGATCCCAATGGTAAAGCGGTGGATCAAAAGGTATATCGCTCCATGATTGGCTCCTTACTTTACCTTTGTGCATCTAGACCGGATATCATGTTGAGTGTGGGAATTTGTGCACGGTTTCAAGCCGCACCTAAGGAAAGCCACTTTGTGGCGGTCAAGCGAATCTTTCGATATTTGGCTCATACCCCAAACTTTGGCTTATGGTACCCTAGAGGAGCAAACTTCAACCTTGTAGGCTATTCGGACTCAAATTGAGCGGGAGACAAAGTGGATAGGAAGTCCACTTGAGGAGGATGCCAATTCCTTGGTTGCTCTTTGGTGAGTTGGTCTTCCAAGAAGCAAAGTTGTGTGTCTCTCTCGTCCACCGAAGTGGAGTATGTGGCCACCGGTAGTTGTTGTGCACGACTTCTATGGATGAGGCAAACATTGAAGGATTACGGTGTCGTTTGTGACAAAGTGCCTCTTTGGTGTGACAATGAAAGTGCCATCAAGATTTCTCTCAACCCGGTTCAACACTTCAAGATGAAGCATATTGAGATACAGTATCACTTCATTCGGGATCACATTAGGCAAGGGGAGATCGAGCTCAACTATGTCAACACTCTTGATAACCTTGCAAATATTTTCACGAAGCCCTTGGATGAAGCAAGATTTCGTGAGTTAATAAGGCATGAGCTAAATATCATTGATTCGAGCAATGTGGCTTGAACCCTTGCACACCCCACCATACTCAACTTGTTGTCTTGTTTATATGTAGGCATGGACATAGGGGGAGTGGTGTTCTCTCAATGAACTCTTCCTCCCCCCATTATGCATAAATTAATCAAGTCTTTCACATTAGCCATGTTTGATGGTACTTGTGCTTCAAAGATGAATGTTGGTCATGGGCCCAAGGTTAAAATCTTCGCGTCGCCATACCATATAGCTCAAACATAGGTGGTCTCGACCACCGCCCTCTCTTCTCGAGAGTTTGTCTGTGTGTTGTTTCCTTTTCTTGTGCTTTTCTCTTTTGAGTGGTTGTGCTCTGGTGTGGTCATGTTCGGGTTTGTCTTGGCTTGTCTTGTGTCTTGTGTGTTCTTCCTGTTTTTTTTTGTTAGTCGTGCGTAAGCCATCTTTTCCCCTTTCTTCCTGCTTTGGGGCGCCTGAGCGGTACTACCACGGCAGCAGAGCAGTACTACCGCTTATAAGCGGTACTACCGCCCTGCCGACACGGTACTACCATGGAGCAGTACAGCTGGGCGCGTTGTGCTTCAGATCTGCACCGAAGCGGTACTACCGCGCCCTGCACGGTACTACCGCTTAGGGCTGGGTGTGTGGGATATGTATCGGGCAAGGGGAGTTACCACTCCCCCATACCCGTTCAGTTTGCCCCATCTCCTCGTCCTCTCCTCTCTCAGGCGACTCCCCAAGCACCGGAGGTCCGCCGCCGGGCCGCCGGATCCAGGCCATCTCCCTCGGTTTCAACCGGTGGGATCGTTCCCCACCCTCTCCTCTTGCCATGGATGCCGGTATTGCCCCCGTTCTTCTCTCCCTTGGTTCTCTTTATTGAATCTAGGTTTTGGGCTATATTCATTGCATTCCTCGATTTGGTTGTTGAATCAAGGCTTATGAAGGACTTGGGAGACTGCTAGACTAGGTAGATTGATGATTAGGTATAGAAATATGGACTTTTGCATCTCCTAGTAGTATCGGATCTTGTCATGTAGGTGTCACCTGCCGACAACCGCCAATGTACTACCGCTGCACCCTAGCGGTACTACCGCTCTGGTGCACAGTACTACCGCTCTGAGATGCCAATGCCCATGTGTCCCTACCTAATTTTCCATCTTTGGTGTTTGTCTTTCCTTGGCTTATGCTCTCTTGCTCTTGTGGTTCTTGTGTGTGTGTGTGTGTGTGTGTGTGTGTGTGTGTGTGTGTGTGTTTCAAGTGGTAGTAGCTCCAGGCATGAGGCTCGCTGCAAGAATCCAGACCATGCAACAGGTTCCAAGTGTTATCGCTCTTCGCATGCACCAGAGGCTGTTGCTACTGTTGCTGAGTGTGGCTCGACTGAGCCGCCAAAATGCAAGGCCAAGGTTCCAACATCGAAGACCTCCGCTGGGTGCAAGCGTGCTAATTAGATGTCTGTAATGGAGTTCTGTGCCAAGAGGAAGCTCAATCCCTACCATGTGGACCAGGAGCCTGCTCTTCGGAGCCGTTCGTTCTGGAACAGGTTTCAGGAGTCCATCTATCACGATGTCTTGAAGCAAAAGAAGAACTTGTCTGTGAAGGTCAAGTCTGTCGATCTCTCGCACATGGAGAAGGACTTGCCATACTTTGGGAATGCTCTGCAGAGGTGTGAGGAGTTGGATATCAAGAGGATCATTTACTTCAACAAGGACTTTGATGCCGAGCTCGTGGCCCAGTTCTTTGCCACCGTTCACTTTGGGCATGATCCGGCCCGCACTCTGTCTTGGATGACCAATGGCTGTCTTCTGTCCGCACCATGGAAGGACTTCATGGTCAGCTTATCATACAATGATGAGGGTGCCCAGACCCAACTTGGGTTTCGCCCTCATAAGGAGATTGCCGCTACTCATAAGGAAAAGCTTTGGCCCTATTCTACCAGGAAGGTGTCTGAGACTGGGAAGGTTTCTTATGAGCTTTGGCCCTTCCTAGACATCATGCATCGGATTTTCTGGAACACCCTGATACGTCTCCAACGTATCTATAATTTTTGATTGCTCCATGCTATATTATCTACTGTTTTAGGCAATATTGGGCTTTATTTTCCACTTTTATATTACTTTTGGGACTAACCTATTAACCGGAGGCCCAGCCCAGATTTGCTGTTTTATGCCTATTTCAGTGTTTCAAAGAAAAGGAATATCAAGCGGAGTCGAAACGGAACGAAATCAACTGGAGAAGTTATTTTTGGAAGGAAAGCCACCGGATATACTTGGACTCTACGTCAGGAGATACGGGAGGTGCTCATGAGGTTGGGGGGCGCGCCCACCCCCTAGGGCGCACCCCCTGCCTCGTGGGGCCCCCATAGCTCCACCGACGTACCCCATGCACCCATATATACCTACGTACCGTAAAACTTCCAGAACAGAAGATGGATCGGGAGTTCCGCCGCCGCAAAACCTCCAGAACCACCAAAAACCAATTGGGACCTGTTCGCACACCGCGGAGGGGGGTGCTACGCCTTGAGCTTGCTTTGGTTTTCCCAAGAGGAGAGGATGATGCAGCAGAGTAGCGTAAGTATTTCCCTCAGCTTTTGAGAACCAAGGTATCAATCCAAGAGGAGGCCACGACAAGTCCCTCGTACTGCACAAAACGATAGCTACTCGCAATCAACACGATTAGGGGTTGTCAATCCTTCACGGTCACTTACGAGAGTGAGATATGATAGAGATAATATTTTGGTATTTTTGGTATAGAGATGCAAAGTGAAAAGTAAAAAGCAAAGTAAAAACAAAGCAAGTATAAAAGTAATGGAGATTGATATGATGAGAATAGACCCGGGGGCTATAGGTTTTACTAGTGGCTTCTCTCAAGAGCATAAGTATTCTACGGTGGGTGAACAAATTACTGTTGAGCAATTGATGAATTGAGCATAGTTATGAGTATATCTAGGTATGATCATGTATATAGGCATCACGTCCGTGACAAGTAGATCAAACGATTCTCGCATCCACTACTATTACTCCACTCATCGACCGCTATCCAAAGATGCATCTAGAGTATTAAGTTAAAACAGAGTAATGCCTTAAGCAAGATGACATGATGTAGAGGAATAAATTCATGCAATATGATAAATACCCCATCTTGTTATCCTCGATGGCAACAATACAATACGTGCCTTGCAACCCTTTCTGTCACTGGTAAGGACACCGCAAAAACAAGATTACATCGAATACATCTCCACGAGAGAGGGGGAGAACATTGTATTGAGATCCAAAAAGAGAGAAGAAGCCATCTAGCTAATAGCTATGGACCCGAAGGTCTGAAGTAAACTTCTCACACTTCATCGGAGAGGCTATGGTGTTGATGTAGAAGCCCTCCGTGGTGGATGCCCCCTCCGGCGGAGCTCCGAAACGGGCCCCAAGATGGGATCTCATGGATACAGGAAGTTGCAGCGGTGGAATTAGGTTTTTGGCTCCGTATCTGATCGTTTGGGGTTACGAGGTATATATAGGAGGAAGGAGTACGCAGGAGCAGCAGGGGCCCACAAGGCAGGGGCGCGCCTAGGGGGGCCCATCCTCGTGACCGCCTCTGTTGCTTCTTGGAGTAGGGTCCAAGTCTCCGGATCACGCTCGTGAGAAAATCACGCTTCAAGGTTTCATTCCGCTTGGACTCCGCTTGATATTATGTTTCTTCAAATACTGAAATAGGCAAAAACATCAATTTCGGGCTAGGCCTCCGGTTAATAGGTTAGTCCCAAAAATAATATAAAAGTGGAAAATAAAGCCCAATATAGTCCAAAACATTAGATAAAGTAGCATGGAGCAATCAAAATTATAGATACGTTGGAGACGATCGCATCCCCAAGCTTAATTCCCGCTCGTCCTCGAGTAGGTAAATGATAAAAGAGAATTTTGATGCGGAGTGATACTTTGGCATAATTTCAATGTAAATCTTCTTAATCATGGTATGAATATTCAGATCCGAAAGATTCAATACAAAAGTTCATATTGACATAAAAATAATAATACTTCAAGCATACTAACTAAGCAATTATGTCTTCTCAAAATAACATGGCCAAAGAAAGTTATCCCTACAAAATCATATAGTCCGGCTATGCTCCATCTTCCCCACACAAAATATTTAAATCATGCACAACCCCGATGACAAGCCAAGCAATTGTTTCATACTTTAACATTTTCAAAACTTTTTCAATCTTCACGCAATACATGAGCGTGAGCCATGGATATAGCACTATAGGTGGAATAGAATGGTTGTTTCGAGAAGACAAAAGGGAGAAGATAGTCTCACATCAACTAGGCGATCAACGGGCTATGGAGATGCCCATCAATAGATATCAATGTGAGTGAGTAGGGATTGCCATGCAACGGATGCACTAGAGCTATAAGTATATGAAAGCTCAACAAAAGAAACTAGGTGGGTGTGCATCCAACTCGCTTGCTCACGAAGACCTAGGGCATTTGAGGAAGCCCATCATTGGAATATACAAGCCAAGTTCTATAATGAAAAATTCCCACTAGTATATGAAAGTGACCACATAAGAGACTCTCTATCATGAAGATCATGGTGCTACTTTGAAGCACAAGTGTGGTAAAAGGATAGTAGCATTGTCCCTTCTCTCTTTTTCTCTCATTTTTTTTTATTTGGGCCTTTTCTCTTTTTTTATGGCCTCTTTTTTTATATATATTTTTTATATTTTTCGTCCGGAGTCTCATCCCTACTTGTGGGGGAATCATAGTCTCCATCATCCTTTCCTCACTTGGGACAATGCTCTAATAATGATGACCATCACACTTTTATTTTTCTTACAACTCAACAATTACAACTCGATACTTAGAACTAAATATGACTCTATATGAATGCCTCCGGCGGTGTACCGGGATATGCAATGATTCATGAGTGACATGTATGAAAGAATTATGAATGGTGGCTTTGCCACAAATACGATGTCAACTACATGATCATGCTAGCAATATGACAATGATGGAGCGTGTCATAATAAACGGAACGGTGGAAAGTTGCATGGCAATATATCTCGGAATGTCTATGGAAATGCCATGATAGGTAGGTATGGTGGCTGTTTTGAGGAAGGTATATGGTGGTGTATGATACCGCTAAAAGTGCGCGGTATTAGAGAGGCTAGCAATGGTGGAATGATGGGAAAAGTGCGATAATCCATGGACTCAACATTAGTCATAAAGAACTCATATACTTATTGCAAAAATCTAGAAGTTATCAAAGCAAAGTATTACGCGCATGCTCCTAGGGGGATAGATTGGTAGGAAAAGACCATCGCTCGTCCCCGACCGCCACTCATAAGGAAGACAATCAATAAATAAATCATGCCCCGAGTTCATCACATAACGGTTCACCATACGTGCATGCTACGGGAATCACAAACTTCAACACAAGTATTCTTTAAATTCACAACTACTCAACTAGCATGACTATAATATCACTATCTTCATATCTCAAAACAATTATCAAGCATCATACTTATCTTAGTATTCAACGCACTCAAAAGAAAGTTTCACATATCTTGAATACCAAGTATATTAACATTAAGCAAATTACCATGCTATTAACGACTCTCAAAATAATCTAAGTGAAGCTTGAGAGATCAAGTTTCTTTAAAACAAATCCACCACCGTGCTCTAAAAGATCTAAGTGAAGCACTAGAGCAAAAATTATCACGCTCAAAAGATATAAGTGAAGCACTATGGGCAAAACTATCAAGCTCAAAAGATATAAGTGAAGCACATAGAGTATTCTATCAAATTCCAATTCATGTATGGCTCTCTCAAAAGGTGTGTACAGCAAGGATGATTGTGGTAAACTAACAAAAAAGACGCAAATAATACAAGATGCTCCAAGCAAAACACTTATCATGTGGTGAATAAAAATGTAGCTCCAAGTAAATTACCGATGGAAGTGGATTTAAAGAGGGATGCCTTCGGGGCATCCCCAAGCTTTGACTTTTGGTGTCCTTGATTATCTTGGGGTGCCATGGGCACCCCAAGCTTAGGCTCTGCCACTCCTTGTTCCATAGTCCATCAAAAGAATTCACCCAAAACTTGAAAACTTCACAACACAAAACTCAATAGAAATCTCGTGAGCTCCGTTAGAGAAAGAAAACAAAAGACTACTGTCGGTGTCAAAACCGACGGATCTCGGGTAGGGGGTCCCGAACTGTGCGTCTAGGCGGATGGTAACAGGAGACAAGGGACACGATGTTTTTACCCAGGTTCGGGCTCTCGATGGAGGTAAAACCCTACTCCTACTTGATTAATATTGATGATATGGGTAGTACAAGAGTGGATCTACCACGAGATCAGAGAGGCTAAACCCTAGAAGCTAGCCTATGGTATGATTGTTGTTCTTCCTATGGACTAAAACCCTCCGGTTTATATAGACACCGGATAGGGTTAGGGTTACACAGAGTCGGTTACAATGGTAGAAGATATACATATCCGTATCGCCAAGCTTGCCTTCCACGCCAAGGAAAGTCCCATCCGGACATGGGACGAAGTCTTCAATCTTGAATCTTCATAGTCCAAGAGTCCAGCCAACGGTGATAGTTCGGCTATCCGGACACCCCCTAATCCAGGACTCCCTCAGTAGCCCCTGAACCAGGCTTCAATGACGACGAATTTGGCGCGCATATTGTCTTCGACATTGCAAGGCGGGTTCCTCCTCCGAATACTTCATAGAATATTTTGAACACAAGGATAGTGTACGGCTCTGCAAAACAAGTTCCACATACTACCGTAGAGAGAATAACCTTTGCACAGATCTGCTGACGTATTCCGCGGCATGACATCACACCATGGATAGGCCTTTATACGAATCATTTTTACTGTCCCACCACAGCGCGTTTAGCGAGGCGGTTTCTTCGGCACGTCTTGTCAGAGCGGAGATCGCGCCCCCTTTATTCTGGGATCCTCATCAATACGGGCGTGGTTAACCCGATCGTGCCCGCTGGCACTCCTCCATCGGCGAGTCCCGAACGGTCACGGGAGGGCTCTTGGTATTCAACCTCTTTATAATGAGACCAAGGCCCGCTCCTTTCTTTCAATCTCAATCGAATCCGCCCCTCGCTTCGAGTTCCAACACCCAAAGCTCCAGATTTAGGCGCTTCGGACCTTCAACGATGTCCAGCTCCGACCTGCACGGCCGGTGGATGTCTTCCTCCATCACGGAAGAAGATGTGCTAAACCTGAGAGACGCCATGTATCTCACCGGCGAAATTTCGCATAGGCTGCCTACCCAAGGGCAGGTTATTCCCACTCCCGAGCCTGGTGAGAGCGTGGTATTCGTGTCTCACTTCCTTCGGGTTTAGGCTTCCGACGGACCCCTTTCGAGGGGGGCTCATGTTTTATTATGGGCTGGAATTCCATGACTTGATCCGAGTCCATCCTCCACATCTCGCTGCTCATTGTCGATGTGAAGCCTTCCTCCGCATTACCCTCACTTCGGATTGTGGCTCAAGACCTTCAAAGTGGAGCCAAGATGATCAAGGGCATCAGCAGAAGCGGAGGGGCTGTTACAAGCAAGAATGCGACGCCCATGGACCGAGGGCTCTTTTCAAGAGGAGCTCAATTTATGGCAACAGAGTGGTTTTATATCACCGCCCTGTGGGCACCAAATGGGCGGCGCCACCTGCCTTCCGCTCGGGTCCTCCACTGCGCGCGGGCATCATGGGTCAATAAAGGGCTCGACTGGGACCGCCCAAGGACGCACCTCTGTTGGGGGCCGATTCGAGACCTCCAAGAGAGAGAGAGATCAATCTGGTCGTAGTAGCGCAGGTCATGCTGATTCGTCGCACCTTGCCCTGCAAACGTCGCCCCCTCCGCCTGTGGGAGTTTAATCCGGAGGGACCATGAGCTCTCCAACATTTTATGGGCGTAACGCCTATGGAGATGTACCAACTGTTCTTCGGATCACAAGCAATGTGTCCAGACTTAACTGAGGACGCAGGTCTGAGCTGCAATCGCCGGATACTCAAGTAAGTAGTCTCAGACCGGACATGCTATCCGTGATATTTATCATAAACTTGCCCTTAAAAGAGCTATCCTTTAAACAGGAGTGGATAGCAAAAGCAAAACTGATCAGGTGTCCGGCCCCCCTCCCTGAGACCACGCCGGATCTCGTGTTAACCAAGATGCTAGAGGTTGTGCCCTTTGAAGAAGGCGAAGGGGGGAACAAGGGAACTACTACCTCCGTGAAGGAGGCTATCAAGAAAGGGGGGATCGAGAATCCCTCCCTCCAAGGGGAGAAGAGGACCGCTTCTGAAGATCCGGAGACCAAAGCCTCGAAGCGGGGGAAGAAATCTTCACCAGAGGGTCCTGCGGTGGGAGATGCCCCGGCCGCACTATATCCCCAAGGAGATCAGCCCTCCAGCGAGCCGTAAGTAAAGAGGGGCGTTTTTTTTTTCAAAAGAGAGACATCCCCGTTTTATTTCTGAAGGTAACCAAAAGTTTACCTTGAAGTTCGGATCTCAGCCCTTCACAGCAGAGCTCGTCTTCAGGGGATCTTGGTCCGGAGATGATGGAGAGCGAAACGCCTCCGCCTGCCGTACCGCTATGCGAGGAGGACGACCCTGAGGTGTCGTCGCGAAGGACATCTCCGAATCCGGTGGGGCCAGAAGGCAGCCGTATGTCCCCTCAAAGCCCTCCGTGCCCGGCCTTCGGAAAAGGCCACCAGACGAGTCCGGCACCAACGGGTGTACGGTCGGAGGAGCTGAAGGATCTGCTCGGGCGAGCGTCTATCTCAGAAGATCACCGTACGTTAATGGGTACGGTGATTGAAAGGATTTCATCCGCTGGGAGCAGATTGCGTGAAGCCGTCGTAAGTTTACTGACGGGTTTTGAGGTACGCAAAATGATGTACCTTCTGACAGTTTTGCATATAAAATGCGCCATGTATAGATAGTAGCCCCTGAGACTTGGTGCGGTGTCAAAAATGACGGCACGCCGAGGATCATAACCCCAGGTATAATATGCGCTCTTCCTATGTAGGTGACGAAGCATCCGGTGGCTAGCCGGGCTGATGAATTTGCGGAACTAAAGCGGCAACTTGACGTGGCGGATGCGGACATCACGCTTGTTAATAAGCGGCTTGACGAGTCACAAGGTATGCAACTTCTCCGCGGACACCTGGTAAGGGAGCTTGACGCCCATGCCTTACAAAATGTATGCTTAATGCAGATGGTGCCGCTGCTATGGAGAGCCTTCGGGCGGAGCTCGCCCGAGCCAAGGAGCAAGCCAGAAAAAGTGATGCGGCTGCCTTAAAGGCGGCCACGGAGCTAAAAGCCGAGCAGGCTGCTCACTGCCGAAGCAAGAAAGAAATGGCCGAGATGGCCGTGAAATTGAAGAATGCTACTGACCATTGCGAGCTTCTTGAAAAATAAGATCGAGCAAAACAAGAGGACCTGAAAAAGGCTGCCACCGAGGCCAAGGATACTCGCTCTGCGATGAGAGCTATGAAGGAGGAGCTACGTCAGGCCGGAGATATTGCGGCTGGGAAGCCCTTTCTGATGCGGAGGAAATTCACGGATCCTAAGTACGCTCAATTGGACCGGCTGTGGGGTGCGGAGGATGCTTATCTGGACTTGGCGGCGAGTGCCGCAGACGCAGCCAAACACTTCCGAGGTCAAAAGGATCACAGAATGGAAGAGCTTTTTTTGTGGCAGTTCCATAGTCCGGAGCGTCCACTTTCATTAACTGATCGTTTGGCCGAATGGGCTGAGCTGAATAGGTTGTCCGGACTTGCCATGAAGGCTGTCGTGACTCATTTGTGGCCGAAAAGGCCGGAGCCGAAGAGTTATTTTGGCTTGGTGCAACAGCTCCTTGGTGCGGTGCCGCATATCGATGCAATGAAGCGGTCAACATGCATAGAGGGTGCGCGGATGGCTCTTGCCCGTGTCAAGACATACTGGGCGGAGATGAAGGCCACCGACGTTGCATCCCAAGATTCGGACAGAAGCCGGGTACCGCCGAGCACTATTTTGAGGAAGTCTCGCAGGCGCCATTTAATAGAGACGCAGTGCTCAAGGATATTATGTTTTAATGACATGTATGATTTGTGAAAACAATGTTTCAATATAATATAAGAGCTTTTTATACTTGTGCGCTCAAGTATTAAAACACCTCATGTGCGGCCGCTGATGTATATGTGTATATAACCCGAAAGATGGCAGTCTTCAGCCCCCACGCACATAGTGCGGGGTGTTTGCAAAAGGCGCATTTTCACACTTAATCCAATGTCTTGGTCCTGTAAAGGAGGTGATAGCGTAGCAAACTAGGCAACCGGACTATAATGCTTTATCACTTTCACTTAGCCATAGGAGTTCGATGGTGGGGCTACTATATAGCCCCTAGGGGCACCGCGCTCTCCCGAATTTGGGGCGCGTATGTGCCTGACCGGGAAACGGTCCTTCGTTAATGTGGGTAATTCTAAACATTCCGGTGGGTCATCAAGTGGTTGACCAGTCTCACGCTATATCATGACAGTCAGTTTTCGGCTTTCTCTAGTGAGGTGCTCATCTGGCCGAACCGGGGCACAATCGCAGTAGTTCTCCTGGTGTCGCGTTAGCCGATAGAACGGAACGTAAGGCAGCAAAACACAGGAGCCGGGCAAACCCAACATTTGACCAAAGACATGATTCGGAGCTGATGCATATAAGGCCTAACTCGAGACGCCGAACACTCCCTAAGGTATTCGGGCTTTATAAAAACGGGCAGAATAATGCCCTAAGCCCCTGGTGTCTAGGTATGCGCAAAAATTCTGGTGCGGCCGATGCCAAAACGCCAGCCTCCTCGGTTATAGCAAGAAACCGGGGGATGTGTATCAACAAGAGATAGTAAAAAAGGTTTACGGAGGGTCTTAATCTGAAAAGAATCCTTGCAACGGGTCTCTACTGCACGTCTGCGCCCATGTCTCCGTTGTGCCGTATCCTGGACGGGTGTAGCACGGTGTTCATCTGTAAAAGAGAAGAACTTAGTTGAAAAGAAAAAAATATATAGTGTGAAAAATGTACTTTATATTAAATAAACAGAGTACGGTTCGAAAAGTGAATACAATTGAGCTTTATTGTCTCTTGTTGTACATGCGTGCAGCCCCTTGCATGGGGGTACGCCGCTAGTAGGCGTTTATATGTTTACGCCGGACTCGTCTAGCCATGTCCGGGGTTCAAATGACCTATTCAGGTGCTTTGATTAGCGGAGCCGGATTAGTGTGGGGCTGTCAAGGTAGTCTCACGTTCTTCCGTGCTCGAGTAACACTTGATACTCCCTTTTAATGAGATGGTGCCGCGTGGACCGGGCATTTTAAGTGTAAGAGATGCATAATGCGGTATTGCGTTAAAGCGGGTAAAGCTTCACGCCCCAAGAGTGCTTGATAGCTACTTTAATGGGGCGATGTGGAAGGTTAACTTTTCGCGCGGAAGTTGTCGGATGACCAACACAACTTCTAGCAGAGGGAGCCCGCATAATGGGAATATAGGCCTGGCATTACCCTTTGAAGGAGGTGTTGCTATGGCGAATTTTGGTTGGGTCTATCCCCATTTTGCGGGTTGTGTCCTCGATATAGCAGGTTTAGATCGCTGCCTCCGCCCATTAGGACCTGTGTAAATTGGAGTCCGCCGATTATAGGATCTAATATCAAGGCAGTCCATCCTGCTCCGGATACTTCCTAAGAGTCCCGATGATCAAGGTGATTGGTTTTGACAACCATCATTGGGACTCGCTGATAGACCGTGGCGGCGCTGCGTGTTTATATGGGCGCCGCCTGTTTTTACCTTTTGTCACTTGAAGTGAGTTCACTGTTTTGACTTTTGTGGGAAATTCTTTTGTTTTCCGTGCTCGCTTGTGGGGTTCGCCATCGCCCTCGCTGGTGTGTCGAGCCCCTTGTGTTCGCATTGAGTTTGCCGGACTGATTGAAGACCCAACAATCTCTGTGGGTATGGTTTGTAGGCTTCCCCGAGTCTCGTGGATTTGGCATATTTTTTCCAAGATTTTGTTTAGGTTGATAGCTCGTCGCTGTTGTCCTTGAGGGGCAGTTTTTATGATTCTGCCGGAGCTTCGAATCCGGCGTTGATCGTCGTGCTCTTCGGCGGTTTCCCTTTGTCCGCGCTGGTCCTTGCTGCGCCGTGGTTTTCCATTTCCATCCCCGACTTCGGATGTACTTGGGTCGCTGGTATCGCATCTTGCCAGCCAACTATCCTCTCCGCGCAAAAGCGGTCATGAGGTTTGTTAATGCTGCCATTGTTCTCGGCTTCTCCTGGCCGAGGTGTCTGGCGAGCCATTCGTCTCGGACGTTGTGTTTGAAAGCTGCTAAGGCTTCAGTGTCTGGACAATCGACTATTTGGTTCTTTTTGATGAGGAACATGTTCCAGAATTTGCGGGCTGACCTCGGGTTGTTGAGTTATGTGACTTAAATCGTCAGATCCGGAGGATGGACATAAGTCCCTTGAAAATTTGTTCAAAAGCATCCTCGAGCTCTTCCCAACTTCCAATGGTATTTTCAGGAGGCTTTTGAGCCAATGCCGGGCTGGCCCTTTGAGCTTGAGGGTAAGTATTTTATGGCGTGGAGATCATCTCCTCTAGCCATGTGTATGTGGAGGATGTAATCCTCAATCCGCATCTGTGGTTTGTTGTTCCGTCAGATGCCTCTATGTTTACGGGTTTGAATCCGCTGGGAATTCATGATCCAAAGACCTCATCGGTGAAACATGGGGTGTGCGGCACCCTATACTTGGGTGTGTCGTGATGTTCGGATATTTGGCGTGTTGCATTGCTTGAAGAGCTTGCTTTTCGCCCATAGATGGACCTAATCGGGCCATCCTTTTGATGTGAATCCTTATGCGGATCGCGTCGGCTTGTGTGCGGCGCCGCTTGCCGCTCCATGTTTGCCATGTGGTCGTCTATCCGACCGGCGGCCTCTTTGTTCTTTGATTGCGGGGTTTCACGGCCTCCTCATCGAATTCGGCAGTAATTTGCGCTTCGGTAGCTCTTTGTTTGGCGATCGTCGCCGATTTCTCTGCGGTGTTGAGTACTTTGCTCCATCTGATTCTGATTGCATCTTCCGCTGTTTTGAGCTTCCGCTTCTGCTTTTTCAGGCTACGCACAGTGGTGACGAGCCTTTTGTGGAGGTTCTTCTGCTCCGACAATTTGTCCGGCGTGAGATCGTCCGGACTGTTATCTTCGCCGGGGACAGGTTGTTTATCCAAGTTGTCCTGTTCGGACGGTTGCTCGATAGCATGTTCGTCGTCCGCCGGTTCGCCCTGCTCTATGGCTGGGTCTGTGTGGCTGTCGTCTTTGTCGAGGCGGACTTGGTGCGCGCTTATGCTGCCGCTTTGACTGCCGAGGATTTATCCTTCATAGTGTCCCGTTGTTCCTCGTCGTCACTTCCTTTAGGTGTGTCCACCATGTATACATCGTGGGATGAGGTGGCTGTCCAGTATCCTATAGGTGCTGGTTCATGGTTGTCTCCTACATTGTCGTCCATACCTTCCATGTCTTCGGAGTCGAAATCGAGCACGTCGTTTAAGCTTTCGACAGTGGCTACAAAGTGGGCGGTGGGTGGGCGTTGAATTTCTTCGTCGTCTGCGATCTCAACCTTCCCGACCGTAGTCCGCCAGGCTCTCGATAAAGAGAGAGACTTTAGTGAATTCAGGATGTCACCAAAGGGCGAGTCTGAAAGATGTCCGCGCAATGAACTCCATAACCGGCGCCCAATTGATTCGATTGGCGGGCGCGGAGGGTTCAGAGTCCGGAGAGGAGTCCGCACCTTGGAGTCATGGTCTTGGAAAGGACAGGGATGGAGTTCGCTCAATCGCCGAGAGATCGTAGCCCCGAGGCGGTGTCCAACCACTCGCCCTCGATCAGCGGAGTCGGCTCGAGCTAAGGGTCGGAGCGACGCTGGTGCGCCTCCGTGGCATTGTTCGGCGGCAGAGCTAGATCGCGCCCATCGAGACAAGGCGGCACGCTTGGTTGTGGCTTGAATCCGTCAAGATTAAGTCTCCGCGATGTCGGCCGTAGTTCAAACTCCCAAATCTGACCTGATGTCCAGGGGCGAAGCTTCGATCTGCTCCAGATGGCCAAGTGAATTGCCCGCAGGCAAAGCCGCCGAATACGAAGATCTGTCCCGGAGAAAATTCTCACCCGACCACGCCGTTGTTGATGATCGAAGGAGCCATCGGGCCTAAGGATGACGACACGAGGAACTCTCAATGAAAGCACCAATGTCGGTGTCAAAACCGCGGATCTCGGTAGGGGGTCCCGAACTGTGCGCCTAGGCGGATGGTAACAGGAGACAAGGGACACGATGTTTTTACCCAGGTTCGGCCCTCTCGATGGAGGTAAAACCCTACTCCTGCTTGATTAATATTGATGATATGGGTAGTACAAGAGTGGATCTACCACGAGATCAGAGAGGCTAAACCCTAGAAGCTAGACTATGGTATGATTGTTGTTCTTCCTACGGACTAAAACCCTCTGGTTTATATAGACACCGGATAGGGTTAGGGTTACACAGAGTCGGTTACAATGGTAGGAGATCTACATATCCGTATCGCCAAGCTTGCCTTCCACGCCAAGGAAAGTCCCATCCGGACACGGGACGAAGTCTTCAATCTTGTATCTTCATAGTCCAGGAGTCCGGCCAACGGTGATAGTTCGGCTATCCGGACACCCCCTAATCCAGGACTCCCTCAACTACTTTAAGGTGCTTTAATGAACTCATTATTTATTTATATTGGTGTCAAACCTACTGTATTCCAACTTCTCTATGGATTATAAACTATTTCACTAGCCATAGATTCATCAAAATAAACAAACAACACACGCAAAACAGAATCTGTCAAAAACAGAATAGTCCGTAGTAATCTGTAACTAACGCAAACTTCTGGAACTCAACAAATTCTACCAAAATTAGACGACCTGAACAATTTGTTTATTGATCAGAAGAAATTGGAATCAATATTTTATCACGTTCTGGTGATTTTTAACAATTCGGGCTCTGAGCGCAAAGTTTCTGGAAATTACAGCAAGATCAAATAACTATTATCCAAGAAGATCCAATAGGTCTAGCTTGGCACAAACACTAATTAAAACATAAAACCACATCCAAACATAGTCTAGATGGATTATTTATTCCTAAACAGAAGCAAAAAAAAACTAAAAATAAAATTGGGTTGCCTCCCAACAAGCGCTATCGTTTAACGCCCCTAGCTAGGCATAAAAGCAAGGATAGATATAGGTATTGCCATCTTTGGTAGGCAATCCATAAGTGGCTCTCATAATAGATTCATATGGTAATTTTATTTTCTTTCTAGGAAAGAGTTCCGCCGCCGCAAGCCTCTGTAGCCACCAAAAACCAATCGGGACCCTGTTCCGGCACCCTGCCGGAGGGGGGGAACCCTCACCGGTGGCCATCTTCATCATCCCGGCGCTCTCCATGACGAGGAGGGAGTACTTCACCCTCGGGGCTGAGGGTATGTACCAGTAGCTATGTGTTTGATCTCTCTCTCTCGTGTTCTCTCTCGTGTTCCCTCTATGGCACGATCTTGATGTATCCCAAGCTTTGCTATTGTAGTTGGATCTTATGATGTTTCTCCCCCTCTACTCTCTTGTGATGAATTGAGTTTCCCCTTTTGAAGTTATCTTATCGGATCGAGTCTTTTATGAGAACACTTGATGTATGTCTTGCCGTGCCTATCTGTGGTGACAATGGGATATCATGTGCCACTTGATGTATGTTTTGGTGACCAACTTGTGGATTCCGCCCATGAACCTATGCATAGGGGTTGGCACACGTTCTTGACTCTCCAGTAGAAACTTTGGGGCACTCTTTGAAGTACTTTTATGTTGGTTGGATGAATCTGAGATTGTGTGATGCATATCGTATAATCATGCCCACGGATACTTGAGGTGACAATGGAGTATCTAGGTGACATTAGGGTTTTGGTTGATTTGTGTCTTAAGGTGTTATTCTAGTACGAACTCTTTTATAGATTGATCCGAAAGAATAGCTTTGAGGTGGTTTTGTACCCTACCATAATCTCTACGTTTGTTCTCTGCTATTAGTGGCTTTGGAGTGACTCTTTGTTGCATGTTGAGGGATTGTTATATGATCTATCTATGTTATTATTGTTGAGAGAACTTGCACTAGTGAAAGTATGAACCCTAGGCCTTGTTTCCTATCATTGCAATACCGTTTACGCTCAAGTTTATCACTTGTTACCTCGCTGTTTTTATTATTTCAGATTACAAAAACCTATATCTACCATCCATATTGCACTTGTATCACCATCTCTTCGCCGAACTAGTGCACCTATACAATTTACCATTGTATTGGGTGTGTTGGGGACACAAGAGACTCTTTGTTATTTGGTTGCAGGGTTGCTTGAGAGAGACCATCTTCATCCTACACCTCCTACGGATTGATAAACCTTAGGTCATCCACTTGACGGAAATTTGCTACTGTCCTACAAACATGTGCACTTGCAGGCCCAACAACGTCTACAAGAAGAAGGTTGCGCAGTAGACATCAAGATCTTTTCTGGCACCGTTGCCGGGGAGGTTAGTGCTTGAAGGTATATCTTTAGATCTTGCAATCGAATCTTTTTGTTTCTTGTTTTAGCACTAGTTTATTTTGTAAAATAAAACTATATAAAAAAATGGAATTGAGTTTGTCTCATACGCTTCGTCTTTTTAATATCTTTCGTGAGTTTGATGGAAAGGAAAATTGTGCTCAAGTGCTAGAAGAAGAATGCTTTAAAATGCTTGGTACTAAATCTTTGAATGATGAGCATGATTGCAATGTTGTTAGTATGAACTCCTTGAATATCCATAGTACTAATGATGATTGCACTAGTTATGATGAAAATGCCTTCTATAAACATGTCAATTTTTGTGGAGTGCATTGGGTTTCTAAGTACACACCAAATAGGGAAGATAGATATTGCAAGAGGCATAAGTACTTAGAAACCAAATTGTTGCAAGAAGAGTTAGATGAATGTGCTGAAAGATTCAATATTTTTCGCTCCCCTTGTGAACTTTGCAATGAACATGGTCATTTAAAGCTCCAATGCTATTTGTTTCATGATCAAGTCGTGTCCAAATATTGTGATAATTTGATTACCCTTGAGCATCATAATGAGCTTAGCCTTCTTTTGGGGTATGAAGAAATGAAACGTATAACTGAGGGTATTCCAAAATTTAATCTTGATAGAAATCTTGATTTTGATCTAAAGAAGATTTATATGTAGTGTGCGGCGAATTGCATTGAAATTCCTTATATTGCCAATTACATAAAGAAAAGAAAACAAATAGAGGATGAAGAGAATGCTAATGAAAGGGAAGAGACTTCCCAATCTCCTCCTATTATTTCTTATGATGAATCAGGTAACGAGGAGGAGCTTTCTATTCAACCAATCTCGTCAATAAGGATCTCAAAGAGGAAGGTTGAACCCACACATAATGTGAAGAAGAAAAAGAAAAGAAGGAGCAACAAAGGTAAAAAGGTATCCCTCCCAAATGATGTTGCTCCTACTACTCGTTGTGATGATGATAATTGCTTTACTATTGGTGCTATCCATATTTTTAATGATGAGAGTGATTATGCTTATGATATGAAAAGGCCCAAGCTTGGGGAAGCTATGTTTAATGAGGATGGCATATTTGAGAATATATTTGCTGCAATTAATGTTTGTCCCAAGATTTGGGATGCTATGTTTAATAATGATGATATTTTTAGCCTCTCAAGTTTTGATATGCAAAGTTGTTATGATGATAGCATGCCTCCTACCTATGAGGATTATATTGATGAAAGTGGGTTCCGAAGAGTGTCAACTTTAGGAAGTAGTGATCCCACTATTTTGGAGGATGTTGAATTTTATTGTGATGAATATGAAAGTGGATTTGGAAGAGTGTCAACTTTATTTAGTGATTCCACTATCTTGGGAGAGGTTTCAATCGATTATGATGAGAACGAAGTTGCTACTTATGATGATTATTGTGATGAAACTTATGCTATAAAAAGTAGTGATGATTATATGTACAAATCTTGTCATTATTATGATTACCATTTTTTGAACATTACTCTTTTAATGTGGAAACAATTTTTAGTGTTCAAGTCTCTTATGATACTCCCACTATTTCGAATGAGAAGAAATTTGCTTATGTGGAGAGTAGTAAATTTTCTATGCTTGTAGATCATGAAAAGAATGCTTTAGATGCTGGTTATATTGTTGAATTCATTCATGATTCTACTGAAAATTATTATGAGGTAGGAACATATGCTTGTAGGAATTGCAATAATATCAAGTTTCCTCTCTGTGTGCTAAAAATCTTGAAGTTATGCTTGTTTTACCTTCCTATGCAAGTTGATTCTTGTTCCCATAAGTAGTTTGCTCACAAAATCCCTATGCATAGGAAGTGGGTTAGACTTAAGTGTGCTAGTCATATTCTTCATGATGCTCTCTATATGTTTCAATTCTTATCTTTTATGTGAGCATCATTCAAATCATCATGCCTAGCTAGGGGCTTTAAATGTTAGCGCTTGTTGGGAGGCAACCCAATTTTACTTTTGTTTCTTACTTTTTGGTTATGTTTAGTAATAAATAATCCATCTAGCTTATGTTTAGATGTGTTTTTGTGTTTTAATTAGTGTTTGTGCCAAGTGGAACCTTTGGGAAGACTTGGGTGAAGTCTTTATGATCATGCTGTAAAAAACAGAAACTTTAGTGCTCACGAGATTAGCTAGAACTTTTTACTGGAGAGTGCTATTTAGTTGATTATTTTTGCAGATGATTACTAGACAAATTCCTCAGGTCCACCAATTTATTTTAGAATTTTTGGAGTTCCAGAAGTTTGCGTTAGTTACAGATTACTACAGACTGTTCTGTTTTTGACAGATTCTGTTTTCCGTGTGTTGTTTGCTTATTTTGATGACTCTATGGCTAGTAAAATAGTTTATAAAGCATAGAGATGTTGGAATACAGTAGGTTTAACACAAATATAAATAAAGAATGAGTTCATTACAGTACCTTGAAGTGGTGTTTTGTTTTCTTTCGCTAACGGAGCTCACGAGTTTTCTGTTAAGTTTTGTGTTGTGAAGTTTTCAAGTTTTGGGTAAAGATTCGATGGACTATGGAATAAGGTGTCGGTGGGAACGACACCTATGGGATCACAAGAATCCCTACTACGGTCGCGGGGCGCGGGGTCGTGAGAAGAGCAGATCAAACAGATAGCACACGGTTTCCTTATCCAGGTTCGGGCCGCGAGGATGCGTAAAACCCTACTCCTGCTTTGGTGGTTTGTTTATCTGTGTTCTTGAACTAGCAATGGGGCATGAGGAGCTCCAAAGCGAATCCCTCCTAGTCGCCTTGGGCCT
Organism: Aegilops longissima; assembly: GCA_021605205.1. Taxonomy (NCBI): domain Eukaryota; kingdom Viridiplantae; phylum Streptophyta; class Magnoliopsida; order Poales; family Poaceae; genus Aegilops; species Aegilops longissima. The sequence continues at coordinate 660,379,376 of CM038682.1, read as the reverse complement.
CCTTTTATAGGGAAAGGGGTTGCCACAAGGGCACACAGGAGGTGGAAAGGGTCCAGCAGCGAGTTTATCCTCAGATTACATGACAAGGCGCCTTTAATGCGTCTTGCTTAGGTGTCCTTGCTTTATCGGGGACGGGGGAGAGCCCTGTCTCGTCCGTCGCCGCTCCCTTTCGTGTCGACATGCGCCCTAGCCAGCGATGCCCGTGGTGCCATGTAGGCAGGCAGGCAGCTGAGGTGGCGCAGTGGTGGGTCTCCACGAAGATCCGCTTGCCACCATGCAGGTGCCTGCCCAACTGGTTGGGTCGGCAGCTGCATGCGAACGGTGGTGGAGGTTCGATTGGCGTGGGCCTGATGGTGGCCCTACGGGTGTTCTTGGCAAGGGCCTCACCGTAGCCCCGGCAAGGGTCTTGCCGGGGCCCCGACAAGGGTCTTGCCGTGGCGCCTGCTATCATCCCCGGCAAGGCTCTTGCCGGGGGCCTTGTGGTCCTCCTTGGCTGGGATCCCGCCAAGGGTCGTCATCTTCTATAGTGTGTATCTGATCTTGAATGTCTTCACAAAGATCTGCATGCCACCACGGGGATGTCTCCCGAATCCTTGCCCCATGGGGGCAGTGGACTCAAGGGTGATTCGCTCCGTAGGTGTGGGGCGAGCTGCCACGGCAAGGGTCTTGTCGGGTGAAAGGACATGTGGTGCCCCCATGTGTGGTTTTGGTAATTGATGACATTCTCTATGGACTAATGGTTGCATTGAGTTATATTTGAAGGATTTGTCCATAGGCATTTCTTGAAGTCCATGTGTTGGTTTCAAGGAGTTTATGTGTTGACCAAGGTGCTATTAAGGAATTATCCAAAGATTGGTCATGCGAGTGTTGAGCTTATTGCAAGCATGTCTTGAAGAAGAAGATTGTGTGATCATTCATGTTTACCTTCAAGACATCATCCAAACGAATAGAGTTGGAAAGATTCAAGGTTGATCAAGAGTGAATCAAGTTGATCAACTCACAAAGCGTAGAAGATGTACCGAGAGGGATCAAGTGATCCCATGGTATGGTAAGCATTATCCATTGCACTTTGTGTACTAACCCATGGTCTATGTGAGAGTCTATGTGGGGTTAGGTACGTGTCCATGGGCTTGCGTCAAGAGGAAGATATCATACAACCCATGGAAAGGATGACATCAAGTGGTGATCGTCACCAAGATTGTCGTGTGCAAGTTCAAGTGGAGCATCACGAAGAGATCAAGTGCTTGAAGCTTGCCATCCATTGTGGTGTCAATGGACTTGTGAAGATGTGCCGAAGAGTGGCTCACCCATAGTGGAGTATGGGGGAGCAATCATCTAGTCTCCATCGACCCAACACAATCAAGAAAGGTGGTCCATCTTGAGGAGGACAAGATCGTCATCATCTAGCTCAAGTGGATCATGTGCAAGGCAAAGGTTTGCCCTTGATAGGTTTTCTATTTTACCGGTCTCATGGTGGTAGTTGGGAGACCGGGTTATAGGATCGATAGCCATACTATCAAGGGGGGCTCTCAAGTGAGTAGCTTGATCGTATCGTTCGTCGAGAGCTCAAACCATTGCATCCTTGCATCATGTTTCTGGGTTCTTGTTTGGTTCTCTTTGTGAGTCGTAGAGCTTATGGTCATCTTTATGACAAGCTTGAGTTCATCGAAAACGGAGTTTGCATGTGTCTTCTATGATGTTTTCGGTGTTGGAGGTTTTACCGGTCTTTTCCGAGGAAGGGTTCTCACCATTTTCTTTTGGGCCTTTTCTCATTTGCTTATTATTGGTATTTCTCTCAAGATTGTGTTAGCCCTTGTCCCTAGCTTTCCAACAAACTTGGTTTAAACGAATTCGGAGGCCGAATGCGAAGTTATGGTAGTTTTGGTGTTTCGAAAAGGCTGCAAAGAAGACTACCGCGGGTAGGAGCGGAAGTAATTTTTACTACCACCCTTGGGAGCAGTACTATCGCTCTTGGGAGCGGTACTACCGCTGGAGCAATACTACGCATGCTACTTCGGGCTACTTCCGCCGGGACCAAAAACTCGTCACAAGTCCAATGGTGGTAGGCACGGATGTAATTTTTAGTACCGCTCATAAGCAGTAGTACCGCTACCCTTAGCAGTAGTACCGCTACCCCTAGCAGAGTAGTTAGTGATGCCGAAGCGGTACTACCGCTCATGCGGGCTGTGAGCATAACGGTTGGATTTTTCCCCACCTATAAAAGGGGTCTTCTTCCCATTGAACCTTATCCTTTGGGCTCGTGTTCTTCCCCCATTGTTGACCTTCTTCGAGCTTGCTAACTCTCAATCCCTCCATGGATTCTTGCTAGTTCTTGAGGGAAGAGAGAGAGGAGATCTAGATCCACATTTCCACCAATCACTTTCTCCTCTATGTGAGGGGAACCCCTTGGATCTAGATCTTGGAGTTCTTGGTGTTCTCCTTCTTGTTCTTCCTCTCATTCTCTTCCCTAGCATTAGTTGCTTCGGTGGGATTTGAGAGAGAAGGACTTGGGCACTCCGTGTGCCCTTGCCATTGCATTTGGTGCATCGGTTTGAGTTCTCCACGGTGATACGTGGAAGTTACAAGTTGAGAAGCTTATTACTCTTGGGTGCTTGGTGCCCTTGAGCTTGTTCCTCTTGGGTGCTTGGGCGCCCTAGACGGTTGGTGGTGTTCGGAGCTTAATCATTGTGGTGTAAAGCTCGGCAAGCGCCGGGTCTCCAATTGTTGTGGAGATCGCCTGAGCAATTTGACGGTACCGTGACCGCCTCAAGGGTTGCCAAAGTGTACGGGTTCGGTGACCGCCCCCAAGGGTTGCCATTTGTATGGGTTCGGTGACCGCCCACAAGGGTCCCTTAGTGGAATCACGGCATCTTGCATTGTGCGATGGCGTGAGGAGATTATGGTGGCCCTAGTGGCTTCTTGGGGAGCATTGTGCCTCCAAACCGCTCCAAACGGAGATTAGCATCCGCAAGGGTGTGAACTTCGGGATACATCGTCATCTCCGCGTGCCTCGGTTATCTCTTATCCGAGCCCTTTACTTATGCACTTTACTTTGTGATAGCCATATTGTTTCTTGTCATATATCTTGCTATCACCTAAGTAGTTTTTCTTGCTTAGCATAAGTTGTTGGTGCACATAGGTGAGCCTAGTTGTTGTAGGCTTTGTGCTTGACAAATTAATCGCTAGGTTTATTCCACATTTGTTCAAGCCTCAACCGTAATTATTTTAAAGCGCCTATTCACCCCCCCCCCCCCCCTCCCCTCTAGGCAACATCCATGATCTTTCATCGGGTTTGCTAAAACCGCCTCCCGGCAAGGATCTTGCCGGGGGAGTCCGCTTCGTCCCCTTTGCTCTTTGTGGTCTTGGTCTTGGTGTCGTTCTGCTCCTTTCGAGCTTCGGCCTTACCTTGGCTCACCTCCCTTGCCTTGCTCGGTCGGTGGTGCCCGTGGCTCAGATCGCCTGCACAGATATAGGGGTACAAAAGTGTACCCCTCTTTTTGTACATCGACAGAGCCCCGGCCTGGGCCACACGTAAGCGCAATCGCGTCTGCTGGGCTAGGCCCAAAACGGTGCGTGGGCAGGCGGGGTGGTTTTACCGCTGTAAGTCTCTTGGCAAGATCTGCGCTTCCCATGCCTCCCCAAGCGTGGCTTGGCGTGGGGGAGGCGTGGCGTGACGGGCGGCATGCGTGGGGCTGAGCTCTGCGGCGCATGCGCCACGTCGTAGTAAAGGGGCGGTTCGCGCTTTCCCATAAACGGAGGGAGGTGGAGGCGCGCCCATTTATCAACGGGCCGAGGCGTGGTCTTCAAGGCGCCCACTCCCCACGATCACGGGTGGGGAGAGGTCGCCACTGTCGCTTGGTCCCGCACGCCGCCACGTGGTTCTCATGCGCTTGGGGTGGCGAACGGTGGAGGCGGAAACCGGCAATCGCAGGTGGGGCAGCGGATTGGTCCCAGCCTCGCGCCTTCCGCGCCTTGATTGGCTGAGCGGGCGGCCGAGCCCCACCCCTTCCTTTATAAAGAGCGGAGGGGGATGGCGTCCGCATTCTTCCATCTCCTCCTTCCTTGAGCGCGCCCCCCTCCATCCGCCATGGAGAGAGGGAATCCTGGCCCTTCAACGGTGGCGGCGAGGGTCGCCGCCGACAACGCGTCCTTCCTTCTCCCTGACCTGCGGTGGCAGAGCCAGCCACGAGGGAAGGGGAGGGGCGAGGTCGGGGGCGAGGCCGAGGCGCCGGGAAGAGGAGGACGGGCGCGCCGGTCTCGCCTCCGCCAAGAGTTCCTCCCCATGGAGGGCCATGTTGGGATGACCCTTGTGAGTTCTTCGTCAGTTGCGCGCCGCCTCACCGCCGCCTTTCGCCTCCCGACTCCATTCACGCGGAGATGGAGCTGGATCCGCCGGAGTCATTGCGGCTGCACATGAGGGGCTGTGGGATCAGCGGTATGCGAGTTCGCTGACTTCCCAGCCCTCACGTGATGTATCTTCGCCGGGATGGAAGACGTCGCTCATATCCACCGCTGACGGAGGGGATCACTTCATTTCAAGCGATGGAGGGTGGCCTCCTCTCGGCCAAGGTCTTGAGCTCTTGGGACCCGGCAAGGTGCTGCATGGAGAGCTCTTCGATAGCGAAGACCCTCCTCGGGCGGGAGTGGCGAGGAGGATAGCGGCAGCGATGACGAGGGTAGCAGGCGGCAGGATGACGGGTCCGACTAGGTGTCGGGCGCCGCTCCGTGCGGCACCGGCGACCCCATCATCCGTGTCGCCGGCTCCCTGAACTTCTCGGGGTCGTCTCCTTGGGCGGCCGGGCGTTGGGAGGCTGCGAAGAGGAAGAGGGCGGTGGCAAGGCCGTCAAATCGAGTACGCTGGCACCGACACCTTCGACGCAGCGGCCGACGTCCTGCCGCCTCGTCTTCGAAGCTCGCTTCGGCGCCGCCATCACCATCCAGCCTTCTGGACGGCCACCGAGATGTTCTCTTGGTGTCTCCTCGCCACCCGTAGCTCGCCTAGGCTCCCCTTCGCCTTTTCGCCTCCTTGACCTGCCTCCTGAGGAGAGGGACAAGAAAGGGGTTACGGGCACCTTATCTCTTTTTAGCTTGTAAGCCTTTGGGCCTTGGCTGAATTTAAAACTTGTAATCCCATCATTCATGTTTTTCATTCCCCATGGGTTGTACCTGAATGGAATGTTTTTAGTGAAAAAGGGATGCTTGCCGGGTCATTTGTTTGCGGGTAGAACCCACGACAAGGAGTAAATCCTTGATATCCCTAAGATAAACATTTCCTTGCCCGGCAACAGGCCGTGCCGCCTTCCCACTTCGCCGACCTTTCTCACGCTTTTGGCGGAGGCAGGGATGAGGTGGGTTCAGCTCCTCGTTTCATCCTTTTGCTGCCGCGACACGACCAAACCTGGCCCGTGAACGAGCCCTAGGGCCTAGAGTTTTAGGGGAGCACGGTAGCTTTGGGAAAAACGAGGTTTCACATACCTCGGTCCATAAGGGAATGCATGATAAGGGATGAAGAACTTATCTGAGCTGTAGCCCCGACAACTCGGGTTTGCCGTGGGTGAATCTTCAGACTTGCAGCCCCGCACATTGGCTTGTCGGGGTCTAGATGCCGGTCTGTCCTCTTCTCTTTTTCGTCCTCAAGTGATCCGCAAGGATATCTCGTGAGTCCTGCGAACCAAAGAAGACAAAAGAACGGCAAAGAGACGCACACTCGACCTCTAAGCTAGGGGTTAGTCGCCGCTAAGCACTATCAACCCTAACCAAGGATTTAGACTCGACCTAGCATGCATGCTATAACTTAGGCGCCGCGCTTCATTTATTTATGCTCGTGGTCTCATACCGCTTTGTACAAAGGGTTACATGCATCATCGGCAATGCTTGTACAAAAGGTGGTTGTCGGGGCCCGGCAAGCCGCGCTACCACGGTAAAACTTGCGAAGATGCTCAATGTTCCAGGAGTTACTCACCGAACGGCATCTTCGGTCTCAGTATGACTGCGCGGGCCCGTGACTCAGACACGCAATAAGGGCCTTCCCACTTTGGCGCCAACTTGTTGGAATTCTTGGCCGATTGAACGCTACCAAGGACAAGGTCGCCTTCCTCAAGGCTTCGGGCGTGAACCTTGCGGCTATGGTAGCGGCGCAAGGCTTTGTCGGTAGCGTGCTACTCTCACAGCCGCCCAAGACGCGATCTTCCTCAAGGAGCATTGTGTCATCTTGGCGCAGCTTGTTTTGCTCAAGCTCGTCATAAGCGAGCACTCGAGGTGACCCAGATATGAGTTGATGGGAGAACTGCTTCGCCCGTGATACTAGGGCAAAAGGTGTCTCACCGTGGCTCGATTTGGCGGCGTCTGATCGACCAAAGAACCCCGGCAACTCATCAATCCAGCGCCTTCCACTCTTGTGCAGCCTGTCAAAGGTCTTGGTCCTAAGCCTCGCGAGATTTCAGCATTTGCCCTCTCAGCTTGACCATTGCTTCGGGTGAGCAACGGAAGCGAAACAGACTTTCTTGCCGAGGTCTTGGGTATATTGCATGAAGGTGCGGCTTAGAACTGTGTGCCGTTGTCGGTGATAACCCTGCTGGTACGCCAAAACAGCACACTAGTCCCTTGAAGAACTTGACGACCGATCGAGTTGTGACCTTCCTCATCGCCTCCACCTCCAGCCACTTTGTGAACTTGTCGATTGCAATGTACAGTACTCAAAGCCCCGACAAAGACGGGGAAAGGGCCCAAGATGTCGAGCCCCGGATCGAGAATGGCCGGAGAGAGGAATGGTTTGAAGGGATTGAGTTGGCTGATGAAGCTTCTTTGAATGGAACCGACACGCTTCACACGGTGACTAGTGTCGTCGATCTGGAGGGCGGTGGGCGAGAAGAAGCCTTGCCGAAATGCCTTGCGGCAAGGGCCCTTGACCCAATGTGGGATCCACATATGCCTCTGTGTATCTCCGCCAACAGCTCCGATCCTTCCTCTCGAGGGATACACTTCAATTTCACACAGTTCGCCTCTTTTCAGATAGGACGCCATCGACGAACTGGTACATGGTAGAGCGACGGGCTACTTTTTTCCGCTTCTTCCCGCTCCTCGTGAAGTTCCCTGCTTGGAGGAATCGGACGGTATCTTGTGCCCACGCTGGAGCACGGGCTCGACGGCGAGGACTAAAGGCATTTCCTCCGCTATAGGAGCGGTTGTCTCGACGGCAAGAGCTTGACGCTCCGCCGGAGCCAGTCGTCCCATGGCGGGCTCAGTATCCCCGGCAACATCCTTGCCGGCAGCTCCGGGGAGCTCGGCGGGAAAGTACTTGCCGGGCCCTGATTTCCTCCTCTTATTCTGCTTTGTTGATGGATCAACGGATGGCTGAGTTATCTGAAGCACAAAGGTACCTGGTTCCACAGGTAGCTTGAGGGCAGCGCGTTTTGACAGGTAATCGGTGATATCGTTCTCCGCTCGGGGAACGTGTTCAGCCTATATACCGTCGCAACACTCTTCCAGCTTTCTCACTTCATCGACGTAGGCCTTCATCAACGGGCTCTGGTAATCCTTGTTGACTTGCTTGACGACAAGCTGCGAGCCTCCCCGACGATGAGTTTCTTGATTTCGAGGTCCGCCGCGATCCTAAGACCGCAAGCAGCCCTTCAGACTCTGTCAGATTGTTTGTTGACACCTCCACAGGGAAGTGCATCCGATCACGTGCTTGAGGTGCTCTCCGTGGGCGCGACAAGCAGTACGCCAGCCCCGGCGCCTTGTAAGGAGAAAGCTCCATCAAAGTACATGATCCAATCATAACTTGCCTCCTTGCCGGGGAGAGCAGTCTCTTGGGCTTCTTCGTCAGGCGCGCCAGGTCCATTCGCAATGAACTCTGCTAGGACTCGGCTCAATCGTCAAGTACTTTCAAACTTGAGGCCAAAGTCGGAGAGCTCCAAATGCCCATTCCACAATTCTTCCCGCTGCATCCGGATTGTGCAATATCTGCTGAGAGGGAGGCGAGTGATGACAAGTGATCTTGTGTGCTCGGAAGTAGTGACGCAGCTTCCTCGAGGCCATAAGAAGGTCAAGAGCAGTTTCGCACGCCGAGTACCTTGATCTAGCCTCGCGGAGGGAACTAACAAAGTAGACCGGTGCTGCATCATTTTCTTCTTGGCGGCACTTCAACCGGCTGTGTCGACTCTGCATTGGTGGTGTCAGCTCGCCGCTGCCATTACCTCGTCGTCAACCTCTCTCGCGCCACCAATGCGGCGCCGACCACTGGTCCGTTGCCGCTGTGTATAGCAAACAACGGCTCCTCGTGGCCTAGGCGCAACTAGTATTGGCGCGAGGAGAGGTACTTCTTCAAACCTTGCAATGCTGCTTCGGCTTTTGGCGTCCACTCCATCGGGCCCGCCTTTTTCAAGATCTTGAAAAAGGGAAGGGCGCGTTCGGCAGACTTGGAAATGAACCTGCCCATGGCGGCGACGCAACCAGCAAGCCGACGCACATCCTTGATTCGCTTGGGTGCTTCAATCTGCTCTATAGCTTTGATTTTGTCCGGATTGGCCTCTATCCCACGTTGTGACACCAAGAACCCGAGAAGCTTGCCGGACGGACGCCAAAGACGCACTTCTCAGGGTTCAGCTTGAGATTGATCTTGCGCAGGTTTGCAAATGTTTCTTGCAAATCTGGTATGAGGGTTGCCCTATCCTTGGTTTTGACCACTATGTCATCCATATAAGCTTCCATATTTCTATGGAGCTGGGGTTCAAAACCAATTTGGACCGCCCTTGCAAACGTCGAACCAGCACTCTTCAACCCGAAAGGCATCCGCATGAAACAATACGTACCGCAGGGGGTGATGAATGCTGTTTTCTCTTCGTCTTCTCTTGTCATGAAGATCTGGTGGTAGCCAGAGTAGGCGTCGAGGAATGACAACAGATCACACCCAGCCGTGGAGTCAACAATCTGGTCGATGCGCGGCAACGGGAAGGGGTCTTTAGGGCAAGCCTTATTGATATCTATGTAATCAATACACTGTCTCCACTTCCCATTTGCCTTGCGCACTAAGACCGGATTGGCCAACCACGTTGGATGGAGCACTCCTCTTACCAAACCCGCTGCTTCCAGTTTCCGGATCTCTTCTGTGATGAACTATTGTCGTTCCAAAGCTTGCTTTCTGACCTTCTGCTTGACGGGCCGCGCATGAGGGCACACAGCAATGTGGTGCTCAATCACCTCCCTGGGAACACCGGGGATGTCGGAAGCTTGCCATGCAAACACATCGACATTCGCGCGCAGGAAGGTGACGAAAGCGCCTTCCTATTTGTCATCAAGGGTGGAGCTTATGGTAAAATCTCCCCGTGCCGCCCCTCATTGATGAAACCTTCTTGGTTCCCGGCGGTATGGCCCTGGGCTTCTTGTTTCCGCCGGTGGAGCTCTCTGGCACGTCCTCGACGGCAGCGCTACACTCCGAAGAGGTGCGCTTGCCGGAGTGGGTGTCCGAGGTCTCACCGGTCTTCTTCTTCTTCTTCCCTCTCGGGGTCCCAGCGGCAGGAGCAAGTGCCCTAGTGGCAGGAGCTGCTGCAACTGCTTGCTGGTATAGTTGGTCAGCGCAAATCATCGCATCTTTCTTATCGGAGGGGATGGTGATGATCGTCACAGTCCTGGCATCTTGTGGTGTTGTAGGCATAGTGTGACGCCGCCATGAACTTGGCAGTATTGGGCGGCCAAGGATCCGCTAGGGCAAGGGATCTTGGCAACATCAAACACGATCCTCTCCGTCCGTAGTTCAAGTCGCTTCCAAAAGTCACGGCAGCGTGACCTTTCCTTGGGTTGGCTTCTTCCGGGTTGACCCTGAAACGTGCCCGCCTCTTCGAGGTCTCCATCAGAATCTGCAGCCGATCATGGCATGGCGGCGAGATCAAGTTCAGACCGCCCCGCCATCGACTAGCATCTTCGTCACCTTGAGGATGCGTATTGTTGGTGAAACCAACAACGGCAAGCACCGACGCAGAGTGCAATCAGGGTGATCCTCGGTGTCAAAAATGATAGGTGTCTTTGGACCACTTCAATGCCTTTGGGCATCAAACGACGGCTCGCGCTGTAATCTCTCACGCCCACCGCTTAAGCGGCGGTGAGAAGTATGCAGCGAGGCCTTGCTGCCGACGCACATGGCCTCTATAGCTTCGAAACTCTTGGTCGCCGGATTCGCCGTCCTCTTCGTGATCGTCGCCTTCGGCTTTACATCACGGCCCGGGCGGCCTCTCTCTGTTGTTTATCCTCTGCCGCGACGGCCCGCTGGCCGTCACGCTTGCCGGACCCTCAAAGACCGTCAGGGCCCTTCTACTTGTCCCGCCTCATACTCAGCCCTCGCTTCTCGGTGAGGAGCTCAACCTTGTCGGCAGTCTTGGAGAGCATGGCCTTTGGTGCGATGGATCTTGCAAGATCGCTTGTTGAGTTTCTGGCTTCTTGGCAGCCGCCAAGGCCCGGCAGCGGCGATACATCCGCAACTTCCTTGCCGGGTCATCTGCCTTGGTTTTCTTGGTGGAGCCGGCGTCATCAGATCCTCGACGGCAAGCACGGCTTTACCTTTGCGCTTCCTATTGCGGCGCCGCCTTTCTTCGCCGGGCGGCAATATCCTCATCCGAGGAGTCGGTTTCACGCCGCATCTTCGCCGGGTACTTCCTTCCTCTTCATCTCAGCACATCGTCGGCAAGAACATAGAGTTTTCGCTACATCTTTCACCTTGTTCATTGCCAGCTCTTCGTGCATCTTATGTTACGCACGCTCGATGGAACGACCGATGATGGCGGCAGGGTGAACATCGAGGGATATTGTATCTTGATCCGCTGAACCTCTCAGATATACTTGCGGAGACTCTCGCTTTCTTCCGGGAATGATGTGCAGGTCGCTTGCTTGGCCATGGGCTTGGTGGCCTCAAAGAAGGCGCCCACGAACTCATGGCACAACCGACCAGGAGGAAATAGAGTCTACCGCAAGTGCATCAACCATGACATGGCATTGGGTTTAAGAGCCAACGGAGTAATTCGCAGCACCTTATCGTCGCGGGGCTCCGCAGCTTGCATCGTGATGGTGTAGATGCTGAGGAACTCGGACGGGTGGGTCTTGCCGCTGTACTTTTCGCCCACGTCGGGTTTGAAGGTGCGGTGAGTGGGCCACTGGAACTGCCGCAGATCATGGGTAAAGCCGACAGCCTACCTCGTAAGGTAGGCCTCTGTGGCTCCCGGTGTCGGGTGGCTTACAGCAGGCCCTGTTCGCCTGTCTGATTGGTGGCACACTCCGCGCCGGCGCTCGATAGTGGTTCGAGCGTCTTCATGTTCTCGTTCCCGAAGAACTTGGCGCTGGTCATAGTGGGCCCACAGGTCGGACGATGCTATGGAGATTTCGTCGCCCGTAACATCGCGACGGGCTGGCGTCCGCGGTACCGGGCGAGGAGGAGGCGAGTGCACCATGGTCGCGGCGCCACCGGCTCTCCTGCCACTGGTGCGTGGGACTCGTCGGAGCGTCGACCGGGGCTCCACCGACTCGGTTCGTCTTTGTTGGCCACCGCAACAAGGCTTCGGATAGTGGTTTCCATTCGCCGAAGTTTCCCGTAGTGGGAGGAAAATCGAGGAGCAACTGCGCGCACGCCAGGGCTTCTGCTAGCGTTGGTGGCAGCGAAACCTACACGGATCGCGACGCTCGACTCCGACCATGTCGAAGGAGCTCTATCACGACCCCGCGGTCGCATGCCATCTTCACCAGCGCCGGGCGAAAGCGGGCAGGTCTTCTAAATCCCGGAGTGGCGCTGGGGCTCTTTCATGGCGACGCCCGGGGTCCTCGGCGTGATTACGCCGTTCGTCGCGCGCCGCTTGAGAGGAGCGCGCCGTCGGCGCCGGCGTGGGAGTCATGGAAGCCCTCGCGTCACCTTCGGGCGGGGTGGCAGCGATCTTGGAAGGCCCCGCGCCACACGTGGAGGGCCTGGCCCGTCTTTTGATTTGGCAGCGGCGCCCGTTACAGCAAGACGAACATCGCCGCCTCCCAAACTTCGCTCTTTGGGGACGGTGTTGGTGTTCGCGAACAGCGCCCGGTCCTTTCGCAACTGGTCCGCTGTTTCGCGCTGCGTCGGGACGGATGTCCGCTTCCGACGGCCAACCGCCACCGCTATCTTCTTCTTGGGTGCCATGACGATGAAGAAACGTCGAACTAACTGCTAGAGCCGATTCTCACAACTGCGCCCCCCTACCTGGCGCGCCAAAGATGTCGGTGGGAACGACACCTATGGGATCACAAGAATCCCTACTACGGTCGTGAGAAGAGCGGATCAAACAGATAGCACACGGTTTCCTTATCCAGGTTCGGGCCGCGAGGATGCGTAAAACCCTACTCCTGCTTTGGTGGTTTGTTTATCGTGTTCTGAACTAGCAATGGGGCGGAGGAGCTCCAAAAGTCGAATCCCCTCCTGGTCGCCTTGGGCCTCCTTTTATAGGGAAAGGGTTTGCCACAGTGGCACACAGGAGGTGGAAAGGGTATAGTGATGCGAGTCTATCCCTCACATTACATGACAAGGCGCCTTTAATGCGTCTTGCTTAGGTGTCCTTGTTTATCGGGGACGGGGGAGAGCCATGTCTCGTCCGTCGCCGCCCCCTTTCATGTCGACACGCGCCGGCCAGCGATGCCCGTGGTGCCATGTATGCAGCAGCAGCCGAGGTGGCGCAGTGGTGGGTCTCCACGAAGATCCGCTTGTCGCCACGCAGTGCCCGCCCAACTGGTTGGGATGGCAGCTGCATGCGAACGGTGGTGGAGGTTTGATTGGCGTGGGCTCGACGGTGGCCCCACGGGTGTTCTTGGCAAGGGCCTCGCCAGTAGCCCGGGGCCCGGCAAGGGTCTTGCTGTGGCGCTGTTGTCATCCCCGGCAAGGCTCTTGCAGGGGCCTTATGGTCCTCCTTGGTTGGGATCCCGCCAAGGGTCGCCATCTTCTATAGTGTGTATCTGATCTTGAATGTCTTCACAAAGATCGCATGCCACCACGGGATGTCTCCGAATCCTTGCCCCTTGGGGGCAGTGGACTCAAGGGTGATTCGCCAATGGGTGTGGGCGAGCTGCCACGGCAAGGGTCTTGCGGGTTTGCTAAAACCGCCTCCGGCAAGGATCTTGCCGGGAGTCCGCTTTGTCCCTTTGCTCTTTCTGGTCTTGGTCTTGGCGCTGTTCTGCTCCTTTCGAGCTTGGCCTTACCTTGGCTCACCTCCCTTGCCTTGCTCGGTCTTGGTGGTGCCAGCGGCTCAGACTGCCTGCAGCACAGTTATAGGGGTACAAAAAGTGTACCCCTCTTTTTGTACACCGACATAAGGAGTGGAAAGAGCCTAAGCTTGGGGATGCCCAAGGCACCCCAAGGTAATATTCAAGGATAACCAAGAGCCTAAGCTTGGGGATGCCCCGGATGGCATCCCCTCTTTCGTCTTCGTTCATCGGTTACTTTACTTGGAGCTATATTTTTATTCACCACATAATATGTGTTTTTCTTGGAGCGTCATGTCATTTTATTTTGCTTTGCTTGCTGTTGAAATAAAATACCAAGATCAGAAATTATTAAATGGGAGAGTCTTCACATAGTTGCATAATTATTCGACTACTCATTGATCTTCACTTATATCTTTCGGAGTAGTTTGTTGTTTGCTCCAGTGCTTCACTTATATCTTTTAGAGCATGGTGGTAGTTTTATTTTGTAGAAATTAATGAACTCTCATGCTTCACTTATATTATTTTGAGAGTCTTAAACAACATGGTAATTTGAATGAAAACTTTCATAGGAGGTGAACTGGATGCTATGATCAATTTGATACTTGATAATTGTTTTGAGATATGGAGGTAGTGATATTAAAGTCATGCTAGTTGGGTGATTATGAATTCAAAGAATGCTTGTGTTGAAGTTAGCAAGTCCCGTAGCATGCACATATGGTTAAAGTTGTGTAACAAATTTGAAACATGAAGTGTACCTGGCTTGTGCATCCTTATGAGTGGCGGTCGGGGACGAGCGATGGTCTTTTCCTACCAATCTATCCCCCTAGGAGCATGCGCGTAGTACTTGATTTTTTATGACTTCTAAATTTTTGCAATAAGTATATGTGTTCTTTTGACTAATGTTGAGTCCATGGATTATACGCACTTTTACCTTTCCGCCTTTGCTAGCCTCTTGGTGCCGTGCATTGCCCTTTCTCACCTTGAGAGTTGGTGCAAACTTCACGGTGCATCCAAACCCCGTGATATGATACACTCTATCACACATAAACCTCCTTATATCTTCCTCAAAACAGCCACCATACCTACCTATTATGGCGTTTCCATAGCCATTCCGAGATATATTGCCATGCAACTTTCCACCGTTCCGTTCATCTTCATCATGACATACTTTACTTTTGTCATATTGCCATTGCATGATCATGTAGTTGACATCGTATTTGTGGCAAAGCCACCATGCATTATTTTTCATACATGTCACTCTTGATTCATTGCACCATCCCGGTACACCGCCGGAGGCATTCATATAGAGTCATATCTTGTTCTAGTTTCGAGTTGTAATCCTTATGTTGTAATCAATAGAAGTGTGATGATCATCGTTATTAGAGCATTGCCCAATCAAAAAAAAGAGGGGAAAGGCCAAAAAGAAAAAAAGGAAAGGCCCAAAAAAAGGGCAATGTTACTATCTCTTTTTCCACACTTGTGCTTCAAAGTAGCACCTTGTTCTTCATGTAGTGAGTCTCATATATTGTGCTTCAAAGTAGCACCATGTTTTTCATATAGTGAGTCTCATAAGTTGTCTTTTTATACTAGTGGTAATTTTTCATTATAGAACTTGGCTTGTATATTCCTACGATGGGCTTCCTCAAATGCCCTAGGTCTTCATGAGCAAGCAAGTTGGATGCACACCCACTAGTTTTCTTTTGTTGAGCATTCATAGCTCTAGTGCATCTGTTGCATGGCAATGCCTACTCCTCATGTTGACATCAATTGATGGGCATCTCCATAGCCCGTTGATTATCCTCGTCAATGTGAGACTTTCTCCTTTTTTGTCTTCTCCACACAATCCCCATCATCATATTCTATTCCACCCATAGTGCTATATACATGGCTCACGCTCATGTATTGCGTGAAGGTTGAAAAAGTTTGAGATTATTTAAGTATGAAACAATTGCTTGGCTTGTCATCGGGGGTATAGAAGTTGGGAACATCTTTGTGTGACGAAAATGAAGCATAGCCTAACTATATGATTATGTAGGGATGAACTTTCTTTTGCCATGCCATTTTGAGAAGACATGATTACTTTGATTAGTATGCTTGAAGTGTTACTATTTCTTTTATCAATATGAACTTTTATTTTGAATCATTTAGATCTGAACATTCATGCCACAATAAAGAAAATTACTTTGAGAATCATGCTAGGTAGCATTCCACATCAAAAATTCTGTTTTTATCATTTACCTACTCGAGGACACGCAGGAATTAAGCTTGGGGATGCTTGATACGTCTCCAACGTATCTATAATTTTTGATTGCTCCATGCTATATTATCTACTGTTTTAGGAAATATTGGGCTTTATTTTCCACTTTTATATTACTTTTGGGACTAACCTATTAACCGGAGGCCCAGCCCAGATTTGCTGTTTTATGCCTATTTCAGTGTTTCGAAGAAAAGGAATATCAAACGGAGTCGAAACGAAACGAAATAAACTGGAGAAGTTATTTTTAGAAGGAAAACCACCGGATAGACTTGGAATCTATGTCAGGAGATACGGGAGGTGCTTAGGAGGGTGGGGGCGCGCCCACCCCCCTAGGGCGCGCCCCTGCCTTGTGGGGCCCCCGTAGCTCCACCGATGTACCCCCTGCACCCATATATACCTACGTACCGTAAAACTTCCAGAACAGAAGATAGATCGGGAGTTCCACCGCTGCAAAACCTCCAGAGCCACCAAAAACCAATCGGGACCCTGTTCCGGCACCCTGCCGGAGGGGGGGAACCCTCATCGGTGGCCATCTTAATCATCCTGGCACTCTCCATGACGAGGAGGGAGTAGTCCACCCTCGGGGCTGAGGGTATGTACCAGTAGCGATGTGTTTGATCTCTCTCTCTCTCGTGTTCTGTCTCGTGTTCCCTCTATGGCATGATCTTGATGTATCCCGAGCTTTGCTATTGTAGTTGGATCTTATGATGTTTCTCCCCCTCTACTCTCATGTGATGAATTGAGTTTCCCCTTTTGAAGTTATCTTATCGGATCGAGTCTTTTATGAGAACACTTGATGTATGTCTTGCCGTGCTTATCTGTGGTGACAATGGGATATCATGTGCCACTTGATGTATGTTTTGGTGACCAACTTGCGGGTTCCGCCCATGAACCTATGCATAGGGGTTGGCACGCGTTCTTGACTCTCCGGTAGAAACTTCGGGGCACTCTTTGAAGTACTTTTATGTTGGTTGGATGAATCTGAGATTGTGTGATGCATATCGTATGATCATGCCCACGGATACTTGAGGTGACAATGGAGTATCTAGGTGACATTAGGGTTTTGGTTGATTTGTGTCTTAAGGTGTTATTCTAGTACGAACTCTTTTATAGATTGATCCGAAAGAATAGCTTTGAGGTGGTTTCGTACCCTACCATAATCTCTACGCTTGTTCTCCGCTATTAGTGGCTTTGGAGTGACTCTTTGTTGCATGTTGAGGGATTGTTATATGATCTATCTATGTTATTATTGTTGACAGAACTTGCACTAGTGAAAGTATGAACCCTAGGCCTTGTTTCCTATCATTGCAATACCGTTTACGCTCACGTTTATCACTTGTTACCTTGCTGTTTTTATTATTTCAGATTACAAAAACCTATATCTACCATCCATATTGCACTTGTATCACCATCTCTTCGCCGAACTAGTGCACCTATACAATTTACCATTGTATTGGGTATGTTGGGGACACAAGAGACTCTTTGTTATTTGGTTGCAGGGTTGCTTGAGAGAGACCATCTTCATCCTACGCCTCCTACGGATTGATAAACCTTAGGTCATCCACTTGAGGGAAATTTGCTACTGTCTTACAAACCTGTGCACTTGCAGGCCCAACAACGTCTACAAGAAGAAGGTTGCGTAGTAGACATCACACCCTGTTTCCTCGGGTCTGCAACTTGGATCAGGTGCACTCTTACCTTGTTGACTTGCTTCTATTCTGTCAAGAAGAGCAGGGCTCTCAGCAGGTGTTGGATGTGTCACATGTGATGTGGTATGAACTTCACTCTGCTGTCATGGAGCGCAAGTGCATCATTTATGGACCCTATCTTATGCAGCTTATCGAGGACACTTGGGTAGCCAAGTTTCAAGATGAGGAGCTTGTCTCAGACAATATGGTTTCTCATGATACTATCGAGATGCGTCAGAAGGAGAAGTGGAGTACGTCTACTCCGGCACCTCCAGTGCAAGAGACTGTCTTATCTGATGCAGATGATGAGGATGATGATGGGCAGGAGTATGTGCCCTCATCTGAGGAGCCCTCTTCGTCAGGACCCCGATTCTAAGTCACACCGATCTAGCCTGTAACACCTCATATCACTTTGCGGCCTCACGCATGGTATTCCCACGGGTGTCGCCTTACCATGGCCCGGGACCGTTTGCGCCTTTTTGCTCACGTATATGATAGTGTCGCTAGCATCCATATGACAGAGAACACGGGCCGACATGGCTAGTCATGAACCCAAAGCGGCACTAACCCATGGGGACAGGCATACATGAATCAACTTCGAGCATGTCGGTCAGCAGCGTGTGAATCCGGGCTGTAGCACTGGGCAAATAGGACTCCGGGAACCCGGGTTGTAGCAGGCTAGGCAGGACTCCGGATGTTACCGCGTGACATTTTCGAGGGATGAACACAGAACGAAGTGAAACACATGCCGCCAGTCAAGTGTTTAGGAGCAGTAGTCTTTGGGCTAGCAGGACTCGTGAACTGGATCAGAAGGACTACTATGGCTCATGGAAGCACAAGACTACATTTCCCCATAAGAGAGGCTACCAAGGATAAACAACTAGGTTGTCGGATCCCACACATACCAAGCATTTCAATCATACACACAATATGCTCGATATGTGTAAATACAACATGGCATCACAACATAAATCTACAACTTAAGTATTTATTCAATAGGCTCTGAGGAGCGAGATGTTACAAACATGGGTCTCATGACCCAACATTCAGAGCATACAAGTCAAAGCACATGCGGAAGCTTAATATGTCTGAGTACAGACATCCACAAATGAAAAAGGCTGAGAAGCCTGACTATCTACCAGATTCTGCCGAGGGCACAAGATCGTAGTTGAGGTAATAAGCTAAACGTCGAAGTCCATGTGGAACTACTAGCAAGACTGAAGTCTCTCTACAAAACATAAATTAAGCAAACGTGAGTACCAATGTACCCAGCAAGACTTACATCAGAACTATCTACATATGCATCAGTATCAACAAAGGGGGTGGTGGAGTTTGACTGCAGCAAGCCAGCTTTGACTAAGTGGCTATCCCAAACTATGACTGCAAGTAACTCTTTGAGGTGGCGCACACGAGTCCACATATTCACCATATCAATACACCACTATGGATCCGCTCCCGTCTCCCTATGAGAACGCCATCCATAGCACTCACACTTATCTTGCGCATTTTAGAGTATCCACTTTCACTTGTCTATGAACTGTACGGGCAACCCAGAAGTCCTTTACCGCGGACACGGCTATTCGAATAGATCATATTAACCCTGCAGGGGTGTACTTCTTCACACACGCTCTCGCCACTTACCACCATGTACACATCGTGTATCTCGGCAACCTTCAAGCGAAGCTCGGTGAGGGAGTCGGCCACGACCCGACTAACCACACAAGTCTCTCGTCGAGGTTTATCGCCTATTCGGGTTCCATCCGCAAGGAGATCCGTCAGGGGTGTCGCCACGGCCCCAAACGATGTGAGCAGGGTTCCCAAGCCCACCATCCGGTGCCACTTGGTACACTGTACACTTGTGCCTAGTCTGTCCCAAGCCCACTGCACGGGTGCCACTTGGTAGACTACTAACACTACCTACAAGCACGAAACTAGTTGCAACTCCCGGACAGAGATCGAGTTGATTAATAAGTCGAGAGGGCACTTAAGCATTCCAATGCATGGTAGTAGCTGTTCATGGATCACAAACACAGAACTCAGCCTCGAGGACGGCTGCAATGAGACAACCCACCATGTACTCCTACATGGCCTCTCACCGCTACCTTTACCAAATCGTGTTCACACACTTAGCTCTCAACAAGAGGGACATGTTCACCACATTCCAATTCATCCCCGATGAATCAGACCTGACTCAACTCTAAGCAGTAGCAGGCATGACAAACAAGCATGAATGAGTAGGCACATCAGGGCTCAAGCAACTCCTACTCATGCTAGTGGGTTTCATCTATTTACTGTGGCAATGACAGGTCATGCAGAGGATAAGGGGCTCAACTACCGCAGCATGTAACAGTTGAATCGTTGTTGTCCTAATGCAGTAAAAGAGAGCAGGAGCGAGAGAGTGGGATTGTATCGGAATGAACAAGGGGGTTTTGCTTGTCTGGCACTTCTGAAGATATTCTTCATCGGTGTCATCGAACTCATCGTTGGAGCCACGTCTACTCAGAGGGGACAAGCACCGTCAAACAAAAAGAAACACAATCAATGCAATGCAACAATATGATGAATGATCATGACATGGCAATATGCTGTGATTTGGGCTAATGCAACAGCAAGTCATTTTGATTGAAGTGGAATTCAAAACTACATCAAATCCCAACTCCAAAACTATTATCAAAGTTGTCCTATTCATGTTTCATCCTAAACAGTGAAGTTAACTTGATCAAACATGCATGAAAATGGTACAGATGGATAGATTGGATTTTTTTGATCATTTTTCATATATAAATTATTTCATTTGGAGTTACGGTTGATTTTCTATGATTTTTAGAAGTTTATAACATATTTGGAATTTCCTGGATTATTATTAATCCAGAAAATGATTTACTGCATCAGCCTGACGTCAGTGTGACGTCATCAGGTCAACAGCGTCAGCCCAGGTCAAACCTAACGCTGGGACCCACGCGTCATAGGTTCGGTCATAATTAGTGACTTTAGTTAAACCTAACCAAAATCGTTAGAGGAGGTGGGCCCACCGGTCAGTAGATGTGGGGGTTAATTAGAGCGCCACTAGTGGCTAATGGTGGCACCATGTCGGCTTCGCCGGAGTTCGCCAGTGGTGACCAAAACCGACGACGGAGACGCCATAGAAATACGCTACGGGGAATGGTTTTGAGCGCCGTTTGCAGCTACGGAACGCCAGGACTCGAGCGCATCCATTGCAACAAAGCGGAAGCGGTAGGGTGGCCGGAGTCACGGAACGAAGCATGGCGGCGGCCGGAGTACGGGCTCGACGGCTAAGACGCTACGGTGCATGCGAGGTCGAACGGATGGCAGTTCTGGGCTCCTGGGAGCTTTCTGAGCAAGGTGGCGCGCGCGGACGCGAGTTGCGGTGGCCCAGGCCACGGCGGTGTGGAACCACGGCGGCGGGACCTCTCGGGTCCGGTGGCTAGGCTGGCTAGAGGAGGGGATTGACTGCAGGGAGAGGGGGAAAACGCTCGGGGGCTCACAACGGTGCCGTAGGGATGGCCAGCGTGCTCGAGGAAGCCCTATGGACGACAAATCAGCGGCGAGGATCTCCGGTGCCCGACGGTGAACACGATGATGCCGGCGACGTTTTCGGGGCTTCCGGCGTCGGGAGGCTCGGTTAGGAGGAAGAGAGGAACGAGGCGGAGCTCGTGGGCAGCTCCAGGGGGCGTAGGAGAGGTGGTGGCCATGGCTACGGCAAGCGGCGGCGGCGAATGCGCTCGGTGGTGCTGCGGGAGAGAGCAGAGGAGGGGGAGGGGGTCCAGGGAGAGAGCGAGAGGGTCGAGAGGGAGTTCGTGGCACTCGGGGCTGGCTCCAGAAGCGGCGGAAGCAGGAGGTGGCTCGGCGCGTGCCGGCGCGCGGTGGCCACGCGCCTCTGTCCTTCTGTCAAAGGAGGAAGAAGACCGGGGAGCTCCTGGTGGGCTGGGCCAGATCAGGAGCTGGGCCGGCTCTGCTGCAGGTGAGAAGCCCAGGTGAGTCCTTCTCTCTCTCTTATTAATTGTTCTGTTTTTCTATTTTGCTATTATGTTTTGATTTAGTTCAAAGACCAAACCATTTTCAAAATTCATGAAAATAATTGTGTGAACTAAATGGACTTATCCAAAGCTACACAACAATTTCCAGAATTATTGAACATATATTTATTATATAACAAATATAGATCCAATTCAAATATTTATTGGATTAATTCAAAGGCCCAAAATAATTGTTTCTCAGATTCTAGAAATATTGGTTTGAATTTTATCCCTTGCCAATATTTCCAGAGATTAACAGGAACATTTTCTTGGACTCATTTGATGTGATTTAAATGTTGGTTATTTTTAGAGGTCTTCTGAGGCTTTTGAAAATTCCTCAATTCAAATTTCATTTGAATTTAAACATGATGCTCACATGAAGGGCTAGCCTAGTGCATACCAGAACTAGGGATGTGACACTCTTGGGCGCAGAAACTCAAAGAGAAGATGAAGCGTTTGTTCTGCTTTCAGGCCAAGGGCCAATACAAGGCTCACAAGGAGGCCAAGATGGCTCGTCATCGTGACAAGGCCATTATGAGACAGGTTGGCCTTGAGGTTGCTGATGGCTCTGAGGAGCGGATCACTGATGAGGAGTCTTGGATCAGACTGCACTGTCCGTGGTCTGACACTGAGGAGGACATCGGAGTTCGCGCGTCTCCCCATGCTGCAGAGAACTTTGAGGAGGAGGAGGAGCATGACTGGTGATGCCATGGAGATCTACTACCATCGTGTCTCGTGTCGTCCCTTTCCCTTTGGTGTCTTGCTGCCAGAGGGGGAGAGTTAGGGATTTGCTCTGGGTTTTGTGTTTGCGTGTTCGTTCGTGTTCGTTGTGTTCGTTCGTGCTCGTTCGCTTTCTCGTGTTGAACTCTGTTCGGCTGTGAGTGAGACCATATGGTGTAAGACATATGTGAACCCCCCTATGTTATCTACTTTAGTCTCAAGTTCTCTATTATCATGTGAGATGCATCATTACCGGCACTTATATTATTGCTCTCATGCTTGCCCTTGCTTAGCTGCTCTTGTTATTATTCTTTTATGCAAGGATGTTGCCTATCTATAAAATATAGGGGGAGTTTGATCCTAAAGATGTGCACATAGCCTTTCATGCTAATTTCCTTGGTGCACACCTCTAGGGGGGAGCCTGTCTATATTTTGTAGGGAGTTGGTTTGCTTAATTTCCAGTTACTATATTTTGTGCAAATCCCGTGTTGTCATCAATCCACCAAAAAGGGGGAGATTGTTAGGGCATAATTTTCCCTGGTTTGTTTTGGTGATTGATGACAATACATTTGCGGACTAATCGTGTGCTTTAAAATTTTTAGGTGATCTAATATAAGGGCACTATGCGATTGTTACCCCTCGAGGACTTCACTTTAGACGAATTATTTTCCCTCGTTTCTTTTCGGTGGAATTGAGTCGTAGGGATAACTGTACTATCAAGAGGGGATCCATTTCAGAAGAGTATGGGTGGAATCATCACGTACACACTTTCCTTGCACCCTCTCCTTCTTCCTGCTTCTTTGGAGTATCCGTGCTGTGCAAAACAAGGGGTGATGTGTGCTAAGCGGTAGTACCACGGTCAGGGCGGTAGTACCGCCTATAGGCGGTAGTGCCGCTTGTTAGTGCCGCTGGTACTACCGCCCCTGCTGTGGTCCCGATTTTTCGTGTCGGTTTCCGAAAGGACCACGCAGGGAGCGGTAGTAGGGACGACAGTAGGGCGTGGTAGTACCGCTTATTAGCGGTAGTACCGCTCCTACGTCCGCTCCAACTGCCGCTCAGCTCGTTGCCCTCCTCTGTTTTCCAGCGGCTGTAGGGAGTGGCAGTGTCGGTGGGAACGACACCTATGGGATCACAAGGATCCCTACTACGGTTGCGGGGCGCGGGGTTGAGAGAAGAGCGGATCTGACAGAGAGTACGCGGTTTGTTTATCCAGGTTCGGGCCGCGAGGATGCGTAAAACCCTAGTCCTGCTTTGGTGGATGTATTCTGAGTTCTTGAGCTAGCTATGGGGTGTGACGAGCTCCAAAAAGCCGAATCTTTTTCCTGGTCGCCTCGGGCCTCCTTTTATAGAAAAAGGGGTCGCCACAGTGGCAAGCAGGAGGTGGAAAGGGTACAGTGCCGCGAGGTTATCCCTCGTATTACAGGACAAGATGCATTTAATGCATTGCTTAGGTGTCCTCTTGCTTTATCGGGGACGGGAGCGAGGCCCATCCCATCCGTCGCCGCTCCTCCTTGCTTCGACATGCGCCCTGGCCAGCGATGCATGCGGTGCCATGTAGGCAGGCAGGCAGCTGAGGTGGCGCGATGGTGGAGCCTCCATGAAGGGTTGCATGTTGCCACGCAGGTGCCTGCCCAGCTGGTTGGGTCGGCAGCTGCATGTGGACGGCGGTGGAAACTTGGTTGGTGCGGGCCTGGCAGCGGCCAAGCTGGCGCACCTAGCGAGGGCCTTGCCGGGTGGCCCGGCAAGGGTCTTGCTGCATGCTGAGAGGCGCCCCCGCAAGGACCTTGTCGGGGGTCTTGTGGGTTCCTTTGGTGAGGATGATTGCCTTCCTATCCTCACTTGATCTTGATTATTCTTTGTCTTCACAAAGATCTGCATGCCACCACGGAGGTGCCTCCCGAGCCCTGTCCCAATGCGTCTGTTTGAGCATTGGTGGGCTCAAGGGTGGCTCGCTCGACTGGCGTGGGTGAGCTGCCCCGGCAAGGGTCCTTGCCGGGAAAACCTGTGTAAGTGCATCTAGTGCCCCTTAGTGATTTTGGTGTATTGAAGACTTATAGGTTAAGTAACTAATGCGTTTGTGAGTGTACACAGGTCTATAAGTCTATGAGGAGTTTGATATTTACAGTGAAAGTCGACCCCTAAAAATGAAGTTCTTCAACTGAAGACTTTGATATTCTGAAGACTTTCTGAAGACTTTGAAAGTGAAGAAATTGGTGTGATCCTGAAGACTTGGTATTCGCTTGAGGAACATGAAGCGTGAAGACTTTTGTTTTCGTAGTTTCATTTCTCTTTCTTGAGTCATAGGAAACACCGTCATCGTTAAAGGGGTCGAGGAAATACTAAGGAAAAATTTCCATTTGATGCTCAACTCAAAATCCTACACCTACCAAACCCTTCGAGTGAAGCCTTTGGAAATCTCATACAGTTCAGTCAATTTCTTGATGTGATGTAGACGAAGCTCTTACAGTCCTTGAGGAATTTATTCGGCGAGGAGTTAGGAATTCGCCAGTCTGAATTGCCTACACTGTGAGGAACATGATAGCCCCGAGGAATTTGATGTTCAAATTTCCGACCGTTCTTTGTCTTCTTGGCGCTTGACTGTCCCAAATATCTTATCCACCTAACGGTCATATCATTGAAGGGCATTTATGTCTTATCATGTCGGGCTGCTCCCTAGGCTATAAATAGCCGCCCCCTACAACCACTAGTTGGTTGGCTGCTCCGAGAGAACTTGACACTTGTCATTTGAGAGCAACCCATCCTCCGAGGACTTTGAGTGAAAATCATCAAGTGAGGAAAACCCAAAGTGAGGAAAACCCAAAACCAAACCCCAACAAACCCAAAGTGATTGAGCATCATCAAGAAATTGATCCAGCGTGGATCCGGCGCTTTTACCTTTGAAGACTGTGCTTCTTCCAGACGGTTAGGCGTCAAGGTCTAGAGCATCCAAGAGGAATTGTGGATCGCCGAGTGACCAAGTATGTGAAGGTTTGGAAGTCGCTGAAGACTTACCACGAGTGATTGGGACGAGGTCTGCGTGACCTTAGTTCAAGGAGAATACGGTGAGGACTTGGTGTCTGAGCTGCGTGCTTTCGGGATCGGGTGTCCGGACTGCGTGTCCTCGAGTTTAAATACTCGGCCGCTCCAACCAGACGCATAACCGAGACAGCAGTTGGAACTGGTCTACCAAATCATTGTCTTCACCAACCTAATCGGTTCTATTTCCTCAACCCTTTCATTTCCTCATTCTTGTGTTGAGTGTTTGTCATATCTGTGTTTGAAGACTTTGATGAAGACTTTCTCAATTTCCTCAGTTCAATTTCTTGATCTGTTTGTCTTCATATTGTGTTATCCTATGATTACGCTTTCTGTACTCTGTGATTGTCTTCATTTCATCATGATGACTATGCATGTAATCTGCTATGCTTACTTTTGAGTACTTATTCCGCTGCATGTATTTCTTAGCTAAGGAATTTCCTCACCAACAAATTCCTCGATGAAGAATTTGTAAAATTTTCTAAAAATCGCCTATTCACCCCCCTCTAGTCGATATAACGACTTTCAATTGGTATCGAGCAAGGTACTCCCTTGTTACGTGTGATTTTGGTTTAACCACGGAGTTTTAGTTATGTCGACCGCAGGTATGATCAAGGTCTCAGCAGGGTGTCCTACCTTCGATGGGACGGACTACCCCTCTTGGAAGAACAAAATGCGAATGCATCTTGAAGCAATTGACAACGATCTACGGTATGTTGTGACAAAAGGTGTTTCCTCGGTCACACCCTCTCCGAATGATGCTGATGTGAAGAGATTCAAGCAACTCGATTCTCAAGCGAAGAATATCATATGTGGCCATCGAGCAAAGGTCAATATGGAAGAGTGAGTGCTTTGGAATCTGCCAAACTCATCCGGGACAGGCTGTCCAAAGTAAATGAAGGTGTTTCAACTCAGCGTGACTCTCGAGTTGATGTTCTTCGAATCTCTTCAACCGCTTCAAAAGACTCGACAACGAAAATGTTCAACAAACCTTGATCGCCTCACCGACATCTCAAATGAGCTTCAAGCACTGGGTGCCACCGACATCACCGACCATGAGGTGGTGAAGAAATTGCTAAGATCGCTTGATTCCTCATTTGACACTCTGCACCGATGATACAAGAACGAGCTGACTACAAGTCTCTTGATCCCGCTGATATCCTCGAAGGCTAAATACTCACGAGTTCCACTTCTTCAAAAGAGAGATCTCTATGGTTACGGCTATGAAAAACACGTGCCACGAAGGCCAAGGCTGAATCTGAATCGAGAGTGAAGACTCGGTAGTAGCCTTGGAGATCTGAAGAATTTGGCGAGAGCTAGCACCGCCGTGAAGAAATTCCAGAAATTCACAAGGCGTGGTCGTTTTGGAAAATCCTCAAGAAGCGGTGATTCCTCATCTAGTGACTATAAGCGAAGACTTTGCCACAAATGCAAGAAACCTGGTCACTATATCCAAGATTGTCCTCGATGGGAAAAGGAATTAAGAAAGAAGAAACACAAGGATTACGATTACGATGGCGTGAAGAAGAAGAAGAAATCATCAAATCTTCATCATCAAAATCCTCAAAGCCTTCTTCTCACAAGAAGAGCAGCTCCAAAAGGCTCGGGCATTCATTGGCAAGGAAATGGACTCGAAGCTGAATCGAGGAAAATGAGGAAGAGGAGGAGTGCAGAAGAATCCGAATCTGGTGTGGCTAGTCGGCTCTTGCTCGCCTATGTTAGCAAGTCCATCTTCAACGCTGAAGAAACCGACTCTGCCGACAAACCCGATGAGGAAAATGATGACTACGCCCCACCTATTGCTTCATGGCAAAAGGTGCCAAGGTACTCAATTTCACCTCCTCTGAATCCAGTGAAAATGAATCTGATGAGGATCTTAAGCCCAGCTATTCTAAACTTGCTAAGATTGCTATAAAACAACAAAGGGCTTTTGAAAAGGTTCAAAACATGCTAGATAAGAGTGATGATATGTTAGGTGAAGAAATGGATCGCACTCAAGCCCTAACTGAAAATCTTCAGAAAGTTCAGTCTAGGCTTGACAGCCTTCAAGGTCATCATAACACCCTCTTATATGATCATGAGAAACTTTCTTATGAATTTCTTCAAAGAAAGCAAGATCTTAAGAAGCTAAGAGCGAGTTATGAAGATCTTCAGAAGGAGCGCGATTCATTACTTGCTCAACAAATCAGCGCTTCTCAAGAAGAATTTGTTCCTCCATGCTTAAAATGCATTGAACGTGAATCTGCTAATTCTTCACCTGAATGTTCAAATGCTTCAACTGTTACAAATTCTTCACCTACCTCTGCTATCACTAATTCCTCATCTGAGGACATTGCTAGTATCACTAACGATGCAGGTTGAAGGAATTGTACATGAGGCATGTACAAAAGCCTCAAAGGGCATCAGACTCTTTGTGATGTGCTTAAAAGCAGATCCTCAACAGAAACCCTAGGAAAGAGGGTATTGCCTTTGAGAGGAAACTCAATGCTCGATGGAACGTCTTTGGAAGCCCGAGCGGTATCCCAAAACCTCATGGGTTGCTGCAAAGGGACCTCCAGATTGATCCATCCACCTTATCTGGCTTTACATGTGAATTTCCTCATTCGATGATGAGTCATTTGACTCAAACTATAAACTGTTCAAAAATCAGAATGGTGAAGTATTTGCTAGATATGTTGGCACTAAGCTGCAGAGCGGTCCCCTATGAAGAAAATCTGGGTTCCCAAGAAGTGCCTTGAAAGTCTTGGTGAATGTCCTCATGACACCACCGGTGAAGAAAAGGAACCCCAGATCAAATTCTTCATATGGACAAAATTCTTCATATGGATCCAAGTCCTCATACGGACCAAATTCCTCACGTGGATCAAATTCCTCAAAAGGATCAAAGTCCTCATATGATTATCATCGTGCTAACAACTCTGTTTTGCAGGTAGAGCCAAGGGCTATGAATATGTGCATTATTCTTCAAACCAATATGTTCATAAGTCCTCGAAGAATTTCTACGCTTATTCATATGCTTACCCTAACCCCTCTTATGTGAAGCGAAATGGTTTGGCCTCTATGCCACCATTC
This sequence comes from Aegilops longissima, assembly GCA_021605205.1. Lineage (NCBI taxonomy): Eukaryota > Viridiplantae > Streptophyta > Magnoliopsida > Poales > Poaceae > Aegilops > Aegilops longissima. Next base: position 660,351,360 of record CM038682.1, on the reverse strand, counting down.
TCATATGGTGCTCGCAGAATGATGAACTCTTTGCCACCCCTTGAGATGTGGGTGGTGAAGAAAAGAACTAATCTCTTCTGCGAGGTCAGGTCTCCGGGCGTGTCTTAAACGTCTGAAGAATTTCTTTGGGGCACGACAAAATTGCTCGAAAGGACGCAGGCTAATCATGATGAAATGAACTTTCATTTCACACGTCCTCATCTTGCTTATCTAAATCTTGGTGATGAAATTCATCGATGAACTTGATATCATATTCTTCACCGATGAAGTATATGAGATCGTAAGTTATACTAATTCATCTGCAGGATGATCAACCCAAAGCCACCGAGTGGGTTCTCGATAGTGGATGTACAAATCACATGGTGGTGACAAGAATCTATTGATGGATGCTCCCTTATCACCGTCACATCTGAAGCATATCATCTTTGCTGACAAAGGCAAAAGTCAGGTATTGGGACTTGGTAAGGTTGCTATCTCTAAGGACATGCACATGGACAAAGTCATGCTTGTTGAGTCTTTAGGATATAACCTCATGTCAGTCTCAATGCTTTGTGATCTTGATATGGTTGTTATCTTTGGCAAGTATCGTTGTGTTGTGATTATGGAAGCTGACAATTCCAAAGTCTTCGAAGGCTTTAGGAGAGGAGACTTGTATATTGTTGATTTTTCCACAGGACCACAACCAGCCGTGTGTCTACTTGCAAAAGCTTCAGAAGGCTGGCTATGGCATCGACGACTTGGTCACGCAGGCATGAGGAATTTGCACACGCTTGCGAAGAAGAAGCATGTCATTGGCATTGAAAATGTCAAATTCCTCAAGGATCACTTATGCGGTGCCTGTGAAGCCGGAAAAATGACCAAGGCCAAGCATCCAGCGAAGACTATCATGACCACTACTCGTCCCTTCGAATTGCTTCACATGGACCTCTTTGGTCCCAATCATTACTCATTGTCGTTAATGAAGCATCACTATATGGCTTTGTTATTGTTGATGATTACTCTCGTTACACTTGGGTACACATTGTTACTTACAAAAATCAAGTGCAGGAAATCTTCAAGCGATTTTCCTCGAGGGCTTCAACCAACTTTGGTGTGAAGATCAAGCACATCGGGAGTGACAATGGAACTGAGTTCAAGAATTCGGTCTTGATGATTATCTTGATGAACTTGGTATTACTCATGAGTTATCTGCTCCCTATACTCCTCGGCAAAATGGCGTCGTGGGCGCAAGAACAGAACTCTTGTTGAGATGGCTGCACTATGCTTGATGAATACAAAACGCCTAGTCATTTTGGATTGAAGCAATTGACCTGCGTGCCACATCATCAACAGAGTATATCTTCACAAATTCTTCAAAAGACTGCCTATGAACTCCTCAACGACAAGAAACCCAATGTAAGTTATTTCAAAGTCTTGATTGCTAAATGCTGGATTAGAGATCCTCACCACACCTCTAAATTTGCACGAAAGCACATGAAGGTTTTATGCTTGGTTACGGAAAGGACTCGCACACCTCTGAGTCTTCAACATCGCACTTCACAAGATTGTTGACATTGTAGATGTGCGGTTCGATGAAACTAATGGCTCGCAAAGAGAGCACCTACCTTCGTGTTAGGCGAACCAGCACCGAGGATTCTATCAGGTTCAAGGCAAGCGAGGATGTCATTCCCTCTTGAAGAAACTGCTGAAGAATTCATTTCAGACGCTGAAGAACGTCGGCGGGTGCACTGAAGATAATTTGAAGAAAATGGTCTTGAGGAAAATGATCAAATTCCTCGAAGACAACCAGCTCATCCTCGCGTTGCAAAAGAAGTGCAAGTTGACAAGATCATCGATGACATTGAAGCGCCAGTCCTCTCACTCGCTCAAAAGCTTCACACTTATCTAACTTTTGTGGGCACTATGCTTTTGTCTCTATCACAGAGCCCACTAAGGTAGATGAAGCATTTCGGGCGGAGTGGATTCAGGCCATGCAAGAAGAATTACATCGATTCGAGCTCAACAACGTCAGGGAACTGGTCAAACGTCCAGATCCTCGCAAGCATAATATCATTGGCACAAAGTGGATCTACCGCAACAAGCAAGATGAAAATGGTCTTGTGGTGAGGAATAAGGCACGACTAGTAGCTCAAGGCTACACGCAGTTGAAGGAATTGATTTCGATGAAACTTTTGCACTGTTGCTAGACTTGAGTCTATTAGATATTACTCGCCTATGCTAACCATCACAATATCACTTTATATCAAATGGATGTGAAAAGTGCATTCCTCAATGGTAAGCTTGAGGAAGAAGTATATGTTGCTCAACCCCGTGTTTTGAAGATCCAAAGAATCGACAAAGTCTTGAGACTAAATAAGGCCCTCTATGGCCTCAAGCAAGCCCCTCGGGCGTGGTATGATACATTGAAGGAATTCTTCGTGAAGAATGGCTTCACACCAGTTCACTCGACCCTACTCTCTTTACTAAATCTTATGATGGTGAACTGTTTGTGTGCCAAATATATGTTGATGATATTATCTTTGGCTGTCTTGACCAACGTTATAGTGATGAATTTGCCTATATGATGAGTGAAGAATATCAAATGTCTATGATGGGAGAGTTGAAATTCTTCTTAGGTCTTCAAATTAAATCAACAACACAATGGCATATTCATATCTCGGAGAAATACCTCAAAGATGTCTGAAGAAATTGGCATGCAAGATTGCAAAGGTGTCAAAATTCCTATGCCCACAAATGGCCATCTATGCCTCGATGAAAATGGTATTGACTTGATCACAAGGTATACCGCTCCATGATTGGTTCTTTATTGTACTTATGTGCATCTAGGCCAGATATAATGCTTAGTGTTTGCATGTGTGCCCGATTTCAAGCTACACCAAGGAATCACACCATAAGGCTGTGAAGCATATTCTTGATATCTAGCTCACACACCAACACTAGGATTATGGTACCCCAAGGGCTCTACTTTTGATCTCATTGGATATTACGACTCGACTATCTTTGGTGATCGTGTGGATCGCAAGTCAACATCTAGTACTTGTCATTTCCTCGGACGATCTTTGGTGCATTGGTCCTCGAAGAAAGCAGAACTGCGTATCACCGTCCATGCGGAAGCTGAATACATTGCTGCTGGCTCGTGTTGTGCTCAATTACTATGGATGAAGCAAACCCTCAAGGACTATGGCATCAACGTGAAGAATGTGCCTCTCTCTCGTGACAATGAGAGTGCCATCAAGATTGCTCACAACCCAGTTCAGCACTCGAAGACAAAGCACATTCAAATTCGTCATCATTTTCTTCGTGATCATGTGTTGAAGGCGACATCTCCATCGAGCACGTGAAGTGAAGAACAACTAGCTGATATCTTCACTAAGCCCTTGGATGAGAAGAGATTTAGCAAGTTGCGGTGTGAGCTAAATATCTTAGAATCTTGAACGTTCTTTGAAAAGGACACACATCCTAACACTTATGCAAAATTGATGACTTAGATGTGCAACACATGAAGAAACGTTTTCTTCAATCAATGAAGAATAACACTCTAAGTGTGAAGAAATTAATGAAGAATTTGATTCTCGTAACCCTCGACAATTGTGCGCGCTGTGTCTGAAATCATCATTCTTATACGGTGGGTCACGCCACCACCAAAGTTGAAAATCTTCAATTTGAGTTTTCCTCGGTTTTGAAATTCTTGATTTTGAAATTCTTGAGTTTTTCAAATTCTTCATTTTTCAAATTCTTCAACTTTGCAAAATCTTCATTGTTTCCGTCGTCTTTCTTCATTGGCTATATATATATATGGATTTATGTCCTCTCAGCATTCACTTATGGTTATTTCTTCAAGTCGCTTTTTACGCTAAGTGAATGTGATCGGACCCTTCCCCTCTATGCTATACTCAACCCAATCCATTCACAAATTCTTCATGTGCGTTCTACTTTGAAACTCGTTCAAATTCTTCTTTGTGTCCTTAACAGTGAAGAAATTGCAACGGAACTTTAAAACAAATCTTATTCAAACTTCGCTTTTACCGCTCAAACCGTTCCGCATCCCACGATGCATTATTATATTCACCCACGATGCTTTACGATCTCCACTACACGAGACGTGGGTGACACATGTCGTGAGAAGGAAGCGGTCAGGCACGTTAGTCCTAAATCTTGGACGATCCGTTTTCACCGTGGCTATAAATACCCTCTCTCCCTTCCTCACTCTTTTACTTCGCTCGACCTCTCTCTCGCTCGAGCTCCTCAAAACCCTAAGCGCCGCCGCTTACTCCATCGTCGCCGGTGAGGAAAAGCTTCCTTGCCTTGACCTCTTCGCCGACGTACTCGCGCCGACCGTGGAATATCTTCACTCCGCCGTCGCCGTAGCTGATTTCCTCTGCCAAGTTAGGGCGGAGAAGATCTGAGCAGACGAACTTCCCAACTGTTCATCTCAGTTCGTCGTGTTCTTCACTTGAGTAAATTAAAAGTTACTTTTACTACTCGATTTGATTCTCAAATTTTCTTCAAATTCTTCAAAGGTGTTTATTCTCCAAATCTTCATACATATGAACACCTCAAATCTCTTGACTCATTTCTCTAAGCAATGATTTTCTTCAAGATTCCTCAATTGTGTGGATCTTGATCTATACAACTCTGGAACCTAAGACAAAGAACGCTTATTGAAATTCTTCAAGGCTCATCTGGTCAAAATCCTCAAACTTGTTCTTTTGAAAAACCTTACGAGAACGATATGACCTCTTCAAATTCCTCGCACCTATACTCATTCACGGTACAAATGTCATTCTGAATCCCTAGGTTCTCATCAACTTAACTCATTTGCAGCGTTCCTCGAAGAAAAACTGCACACTTCTTGAGAGAACTCAATTGTTCAATTTCCTCACCAAGAAAATGGCGAGATGGTAAGAAGCCGAAGGGAGGAAAGAAACACGAGGTCATGACAGCATTGAAATCCACGAGGAAATATATGCCGACTCATTGACACCCGATGAGGAAAGCAAAAATCAACGCAAGGTGCGTATCTGAGAAGATTGAGCGGAGATGGGCACGGGAATGGAAGGAATACCGATATGTAACACCTAAGTACATGAAGAAATTAGCGTTAAATCCTCCATGCCCAAGAGCTCCTTTGGCACCGGGCCAAATAGCTGATCCCACTAGCGTCAAACGCGGTGAGGACTTTCCGATGAGTGGGCTAAGCGCCAAGCAAAGTTGGCTAAGCAAGCAAAGGAAGCGGTGAAGAAATTCAATGAGGATTCGCCGCTGCTGCTGCATCGAGGTCTCGGTCAAACCGAGGAAATCAATGCAAAAGAAGTCTGCTAATAAGCCAAGTGCTTCATCATCTGCGCCCTCACGGCCAAGTTCATCGCCAGCTCCCTCCGGGCAAATTCCTCGTGAGCAAATTCCTCACACCGCCATTGTTCCATCAAAGTCCTCAAGCTGCTCCGTCCAAACCTTGGTTCGTGCACCTAGCTACTTGTCAAAGGACTGCTGGTTTCTCAATTGCCTCGAGCATCTCTCGCAAGTTCCTCGGCTGCCCTCAATTCTTCATCGGCCCGACTCTGCTGAAGACAAAAGCAACAGTGGGCGTGGTCCTCGGCCTAGCCCAAGGAAGAAACAGCTTGTAGTCCACGTGCCATCGATGATGAGGCATCGATGAAGAACTTGAAGAAATCATCGAGACCGCCAAGTTAGGGCCGCTAGAGCCAAAGGTACATCTGTGCATTGCTTTTGGACCCAAAGAAAGTCCTCGACTTCATCGACCTCTCGCACAATGATCCCAATACCCTCTGCTGATCTTCCTTTGACACCTGGTCAAAGTCATGCGTTGACTCACTTCATCGCTGAAGAAAATGGAAGTTTGAGAAGGCGAGGGAAATCAAGAAGGCTCAATACAGAAGGAGAGGTTCACGAAGAAAAATGTTGTCAAGATGACACCGAGGAACTCCTTCAAATCCAAGCTGACATTCAGAACCTCGGCAAGAACTTGACACATACTATGCTGATTGGCAAGTAGTCAAGACCAGATTAAATCGATCTAACGAAGAAAATCACAAGTGTTGCTGCACTGCAACGTGAAAATCCTCAGTGAAGCATCGTTCAGCCTCATGAAGAAAATGCTGATTCGGGGCTGATGAAGAAATTCCAGCCCTTGAAGAAACTGCCAGGCACCCACTAGTGGTGCGCTCAAGAAAGCTACTCAAGTCGAGCAACTGCACTGCATCGATTCGCTCTGAAGAAATTGCTCAAGACAGGGAGCTGCATCGATTGCTCTCAAGAAACTGCACCAAATTCCTCGGCTCCTCTGCGCCAACTCCAACTCCAATTCTTCCATCTTCTTCGATGTGAAGAAAACCAAGGCTCTGAGCGAGCTGCTGTGAAGAAAAGGAAAGCATCATTGCGTCGATTCTTGACTGCGAAGAAAATGAAGCCAATGACCAGCTCTGTTGAGAACCCAATTGATGCTATTCCAATTTCCTCCATACCATCAAAGGAAGTAGTTCCTTTTGGAGAAGAATATGAGGTGCCAACCGGATCGATGAAGAACATCAATCTCCGCTTCGTCGGAGAAAATTGATGAAGAAATTGAAGTGGAAGCAATCCCTTCAACCCAGTCATTCCCTCATCGGACCATGAAATTCCTCAAGCTGGTATCGAGGAAATTGAAAATGAAGATGTGGATATTGGATGTACCACTCCGGTGATCAATGATGACTTTTGGGAAAGTCAGCATCCCAATACTCCTCTCTTCACCCCGCTTCAACAAGTTCCTCACTCCCGCATGCAATTGTCCAAATAGACACTAAAGAAAATCAACCCACGAGTTACGTGCATGAAGAAATTCCAGCCACTAGTCTTGATGAAACTGCTGCTGCTGAAAATCCTCGGACGCACAAGTTGAGGACCAAGAAATTCCTCAAGTGAAGAACCTGAACTTACGATTCCCGAGGTGGTGATGCAACTTATCGACACCCTCCGCCAAAGCGAAGAATCCGTTCTCAACCAAGCAAAAGTTCAAGGCTGAAGATTTCTTTGCCGAGCACGTGTTCTTCATTGAATATAATCCTTATGATTACGCTCGAATTAGGAAGAGGCGCTTCGACTGCCAGTCAAGCCAACTTCTATTCCTCGGTGCTTTTCAACAAGGACAAAATCTTGATCATGCTCATATTCCTCATGTGGATATGGAGTCGCTGCCGAGCTTTGAGCCCGTCCTAAGTGTTCTTCACGACGCAGACTTCTAAACTTCGCACCGATATTTGTGATTGGAGCGAAGAGCTAATTCTTGAGTTCTATGCAACCCGCACATCACCGGAGACGTCAAGATGTAACTTCATGGGTCTTGGATTGGATGACCGAAAATACTCACTACAAGGCTCCAAACAAGTGAATTGCTTCGTGCCCTCCCACTCGATCCTCCGATTGATGGTGCACGTCGCATCTATGAAGAAAAGGAACTTTCAAATCACTATATGCAAGTCTTGATGAAGCCTTTGAAACCAAGGCAAGCTCCAAGGACCAAATTCCTCGTCAAGGAATTATTATATGTGCCTCGAACAGTCTATCAAATTTTGCGAAGACTATGAGTCCTATCAAGGGCCACGACTCGAATGATGAAGAAGTCGTTGGCATCATGAAGAATATGCTTTTCAACATCATCCATGGCGTTCCGTCAATTTCCATGATTTCTTCATGAGGACTCGCTAACATTGCCATGTCACCTTTTGAGCTGAAGCCTTATGCGCCTTGGATTATGAGATTCATCGGTCAAGATCTTCACTTTGAATTACAAGGTCGACACTTTGAACCACTGCAGCTACCGCCCCGATTGAAGTCCTCAAGCGGCCAATTACCTCGGTGATGAAAAGGGAAAGGCTCTGCTGTGATAGATGAAGGCACCGTCCATTGGATGGACAGCCAAAGCGACATCCTACTCCACCAATGATGACTCGCCACACATGACTCAAAGACAAATACCTCGATTAAGCATAGTCCTCAAGCTATCGCACCTGTGGTGATGGTGATCGTGAGTTACTCCTCGGTCTTCATCGGAAGGTTGATCGCAATCACAAGTGGGTCAAGCGTCGGTTTGGTACTCTTCTTTACAACCTGACCTCAACTCACAATGCGGTGAAGAAAAACCACTACTATCTTCATGAAACCTTCAAGCGCTTTGGGCTGTTCTTTCACATGTCTACAATGAAGAAGAACTGCAATCAATGGGACTCAAGGAAGAATTTGACTGGTCTGCACCTCCTCGAAGAAATTCAAGAAAGTCAAAGTTCCTTCCTTGGTGGCCAGCTCCTATTCTTCATCTCGCGACATCGATGAAAATGAAGATTTGGAAGACACCTGCTGCTGGTCCTACTTCAACGAACAACCCGACAATCTTTGGCGCTCCGTCTTCAACTTGAAATTCTTCAAGAGCGTTAGTCCTCGGTTCGATCCTTTTGGTCATTCGATGACAAAGGGGAGAAATTTGAGTTAGTCTTCAAGCGGGTCTCGTTTTTGTCTATATACAATATTTTATTAAGTTACAACTCTCGTTCTTCGAAACCTTTTATTGGATCGAGTTGTAATCTTAAACCCGATGGTGCTTTGATACTTTTGATGCATTATGTTTTTGCTCTATGATCTGATTACTGAGAGTGTTGATATGCTCGATATTTGTTATGCTCGATCCTCATGAGCTCGTTGAAAATCTTCAAATCGATTTGGGATCTGATACTCATGAAAAGTTTCAAATTCCTCATACGCATTGGGCTCTGATACTCTTTATGCATTATTTTGCATGCTCTGCATATCATCAAGCACCATATTTCATCATGCATTTCAAATTCCTCATATTATAAGAATTACAAGATATAGGGGGAGATCTCCATGATTCAATTCTTCAAATGTGCGTTGCCTCAAAAGCAAATTCCTCACTATGCACACCTTCCGGGGGAGTTCTTCTATATCTTGCAATCAAATTCCTCATTATCAGTATTTACACTTCATATGTTTATCCCCGTTGAAAACTTAACCTATATTGTCATCAATCACCAAAAGGGGAGATTGTAAGTGCATCTAGTGCCCTTAGTGATTTTGGTGTATTGAAGACTTATAGGTTAAGTAACTAATGCGCTTGTGAGTGTACACAGGTCTATAAGTCTATGAGGAGTTTGATATTTACGGTGAAAGTCGACCCTAAAATGAAGTTCTTCAATGAAGACTTTGATATTCGAAGACTTTTCGAAGACTTTGAAAGTGAAGAAATTGGTGTGATCACGAAGACTTGGTATTCGCTTGAGGAACATGAAGCGTGAAGACTTTTGTTTTCGTAGTTTCATTTTCTCTTTCTTGAGTCATAGGAAACACCGTCTTTGTTAAAGGGGTCGAGGAAATACTAAGGAAAATTTTCCATTTGATGCTCAACTCAAAATCCTACACCTACCAAACCCTTCAAGTGAAGCCTTTGGAAATCTCATACAGATTCAGTCAATTTCTTGATGATGAGACGAAGCTCTTCAGTCACCGAGAATTTGTTCTCCCGAGGAGTTAGGAATTCGCCAGTCTGAATTGCCTACTATGAGGAACATGATAGCCCCGAGGAATTTGATGTTCAAATTTCCGACCGTTCTTTGTCTTCTTGCGCCACCTGTCCCAAATATCTTATCCACCTAACGGTCATATCATTGAAGGGCATTTATGTCTTATCATGTCGGGCTGCTCCCTAGGCTATAAATAGCCGCCCCTACAACCACTAGTTGGTTGGCTGCTCGAGAGAACTTGACACTTGTCATTTGAGAGCAACCCATCCTCCGAGGACTTTGAGTGAAAATCATCAAGTGAGGAAAAACCCAAAGTGAGGAAAACCCAAAACCAAACCCCAACAAACCCAAAGTGATTGAGCATCATGAAGAAATTGATCCAGCGTGGATCCGACGCTTTTACCTTTGAAGACTGTGCTTCTTCCAGACGGTTAGGCGTCAAGGTCTAGAGCATCCAAGAGGAATTGTGGATCGCCGAGTGACCAAGTATGTGAAGGTTTGGAAGTCGCTCAAGACTTACCACGAGTGATTGGACGAGGTCTGCGTGACCTTAGTTCAAGGAGAATACGGTGAGGACTTGGTGTCTGAGCTGCGTGCTCAAGGATCGGGTGTCCGGGACTGCGTGTCCTCGAGTTTAAATACTCGGCCGCTCCAACAGACGTATAACCGAGACAGCAGTTGGAACTGGTCTACCAAATCATTGTCTTCACCAACCTAAGCTGGTTCTATTTCCTCAACCCTTTCATTTCCTCATTCTTGTGTTGAGTGTTTGTCATATCCGTGTTTGAAGACTTTGGTGAAGACTTTCTCAATTTCCTCAGTTCAATTTCTTGATCTGTTTGTCTTCATATTGTGTTATCCTGTGATTACGCTTTACATACTCTGTGATTGTCTTCATTTCATCATGATGACTATGCATGTAATCTGCTATGCTTACTTCTGAGTACTTATTCCGCTGCATGTATTTCTTCGCTAAGGAATTTCCTCACCAGCAAATTCCTCAGTGAAGAATTTGTAAAATTTTCTAAAAATCGCCTATTCACCCCCCCCCCTCTAGTCGATATAACGCACTTTCAACCTGCTTCGCCCATCCGATCCTTGTGGCCTTGGTCCTTGTCGTTGCTTTATTTGTCTTGTGCCTTCGGCTTCTCTCTGGCCTCCCTTCCCTGCCGTGTGATGCGTGGCCGTGGCGAGCGGCTCTGACTGCCCGTGCACAAGTAAAGGGGTCAAAAGGAGAGCCCCTAGTTTTGCACACCGACAGGAGCCCCCGGGCCCGGGCCATACATAAGTGCGACACGTTGTTGGGCCAGGCCAAGAACGGTGCGCGGGCAGGAGGGACGGATTTTACTGCGGTAACTGGTCCGCCCGCTGCGCTTCTCCACGACCTGCGTTGAACGCGCGACGTGGGGGTCATGCGCGCATGATGGAAGCATGCTGGCGTCACCTCGCGGTGGACAGTAAAGTGGCGGCTTGCGTGTCTCTTTGAGACTGCAGGGCCGCCTCCCATTTACTGCCCCCGCTTGGGAACCGTCGCTCCACGTGTCCCACTACGCATGCCCCTTGCGCCATGTTCGCTGCATGCACAATGCAGAGCAAATGACAGGCGCGCAGGACATGGGAAGTCGTGCGCACGCGTGGGTCGATTCCCACGCGCCTTCAATGGAGTGGGGAGGGCGGTCGACGGCCCCGCTTGCTGTCAATTCAGCGGGTCGGATTGGCCGAGAGGGGACAGCCAAGTCTCGCCCCTACTCCTTTATAAAGAGGGGAGCGGGAGGAACGGTGCCTCTCAACCCTCCGCCATCTACCTCTCCCCATTCTTGTTTCTTCCTTCCTTCTGCCATGGCGAGGGGGCATGGCGATGCTTCATCGGTGGCGGCGAGGGTCTCAGCCAGACAACGCGTCGCTCCTCCCCAAGAGCTCGTGGCGGCGGAGCCGGCTGCTAGAGGAAGGGGAAGGGGGCGAGGTCGAGGCCGTCATGGTGCTCGAGGGAGAGGAGGACGGGGCGGCAGATCAGCTTCGCCTCTGCCAGCATCCCCTCCTCCGATGGAGGGCCACGCTGGGGACAACCCTTGCGAATTCTTTGTCAGGCTGCGCCAGCCACCGCGCCGTCGCCTTCGCCTCCCGACCCCATTCTCGCGGGAGATGGAGCTGGATCCGCCGCAGCGGCGTGCGGCTGCATATGAGGGTTGCGGAACAGTGGCACATGGGCGGCGTCGAGTTCCCGCGCCTCACGTCATGTATCTTCATCGGTGGAAGACCTTCGCTCGCCTCCGAGCTTGACGGATGGGCTCACTCTCCATTTCAAACTAATGGAGGTGGCCTCCTCTCCGTCAAGATCTTGCACGCCGGGACTCGCGTAAGGTGCTGCGTGGAGAGTTCTTCGATGGCGAAGATTCCTCCTCGGCGAGAGCGACGAGGAGGACAACGGCATCGACGGCGAGGCCGGCGGGCGGCAGGATGACGGGTCCGACTAAGCGTCGGCGCCCGCTCGGCGGCACCGCGACCCCATCATCCGTGTCGCCGGCTCCTTGAACTTCTCGGTCGTCTCCTTGGGCGGCCGGGCGTTGAGAGGCTGCGGAAGAGGAAGAGGCGGGCGGCAAGGCCGTCAAGTCGAATCTGCTGGCACCGACGCCTTCGTCGCATCTCGACATCCTGCCGCCTCGTCTTCGAGCTCTGCCTCCGGCGCCGCCATCACCATCCAGCCCTTGGACGGCCACCAAGATGTTCTCTTGGTGTCTTCTGCCACTCGTAGCTCGCCTAGGCGCCCCTTTTGCCCTCCTGCTTTTCCTGTTCCATTTCCTGAGGAGAGGGACAAGAAAGGGATTACGGGCACCTTATCTCTTTTTAGTTTGTAAGCCTTCGGGCCTTAGTAGAATTCAAAGCTTGTAATCCCATTGCTCATGTTTTTCATTTCGTATGAACTGTACCTGTACGGGATGTTTTTTAATGAAAAAGGGATGTTTGTCGGGATTTTCGTTCGTGGGTGGAACCCACGACAAGGAATGAATCCTCGTTATCCTTAAGATAAACATTTTTTTTGCCCGGCAACAAACCTTGCCGTCCCCCCACTTTGCTCGACCTCTCTCATGCCCTTGGCGGAGGCAGGGATGAGGTGGGCCTAGGCTCCTTGTTTTATTTCCTTGCTGCTGCGACTACGACCAATTTCGGTCCCAGGAAACGAGTCCTAGGGTCCGGAATGCGGAGAGCACGGTAGCCTAGCTAAGGATAAAACAAGGTTTCACATCCCTCAGTCCATAACGAAACGCATGATAAGTTATAGAGAACCTATCTGAATCTGCAGCCCCCGGCAACTTTGGCTTGCCGCGGGTGGATCTTTGCCCTTGTAGCCCCCCGGCAGTATTGGCTTGCCGAGACTCGTACACCGGTCCGTCCCCTTTCTTCCAAAGCAGCTCGGCAAGGATATTCATGTGTCCTGCGAACCAAAGAAGATAAAGAAGAACAGAGAGACGCGCACTCGACCTCTAAGCTAGGGGTTAGCCGCCGCTAAGCACTATCGACCCTAACCAAGGACGAGACTCAACCTAGCATGCATGCTATAACTTAGGCGCCGGTAACCGTTTATTTATGCTCAGGGTCTGCGCCTGGCTTTGTACAAAGGGTTACATGCCTTGCCGGCAAGGCTTGTACAAAAGGGTAGCTTGCCGGGAGGCCCGGCAAGACGCGCCTTATGGGTAAAACTTGCGGAGATGCTCGATGTTCCAGGAGTTGTTCTTTGGAATGGCATCTTCGGTCTCGGCCGGATCTGCGCGGGCTTGGTGACTCGTGTTACCCGATAAGGGCCTTCCCACTTTGGCGTCAACTTGTTGGAATTCTTGGCCGACTGAACGTGCTGAAGAACAAGGTCACCTTCCTCAAAGCTCCGGGCATGAACCTTGTGGCTATGGTAGCGGCGCAAGGCTTGTTGGTAGTGTCTTTGCTCTCACACACCGCCCGGAGGCGATCTTCCTCGGGGCGTCGTGTCATCTTGCCGCAATCGCTCTTGCTCAAGCTCATCATAAGCGAGCACTCGAGGTGACCCGTATATGAGTTCCGTGGGGAGAATCGCTATACGCCCGTAAACCAGGGCAAAGGGTGTCTAGCCGGTGGCTCGACGGCATCGTTCGATCGACCAAAGAACCGCCGCAACTCGTCAATCCAGCGTCTTCCACTCTTGCAGCCTGTCAAAAGTCTTCGTTCTTAAGCCTCACGAGGACTTGACATTTGCTCTCTCTCGCTGGCGTTGCTCCATGGATGTGCCACGAGCGCAAAAGCAGACCTTTTCTGCCGAGATCCTCAATGTATTGCATGAAGGCATGGCTTCAACTGTGTGCCGTTGTCGGTGATGATCTGTTGGGCACCCCAAAATGGCACACTAGTCCTTTGAAGAACTTGATGGCTGACCGTGACCGTCACCTTCCTCTTTGCTTCCACTTCTAGCCACTTTGTGAACTTGTCGATTACGCACGTACAAGTACTCAAAGCCCCGACAAAGACGGGGAAAGGGACCAATATGTCGAGCCCCCAGACCGAGAAGGGCCAGGAGAGAGGGATAGTTTGAAGGGCTTGAGCTGGTTGATGGAGCTTCTTTGAATGGAACTGGCACGCTTCACACTTGGTTACTAGTGCCGTCGCATCCTGGAGGGTGGTGGGCCAAAAGAAACCTTGCCAGAAAGCCTTGCCGGCAAGGGCCCTCGACCCTATGTGGGAGCCACATATGCCTCCATGTATCTCTGCCAACAGCTTTAGTCCTTCCTCCCGGGATATGCACTTCAATTTCACCCCATTCGGTCTTCTTCTGTATAGCTCGTTATCAACGAACTGGTACAGGGCAGACCGGCGGGCTAATCTTTCCGCCTCTTCCTGCTCCTCAGGAAGCTCTCCTTTCTGAAGGAATCGGACGGTGTGTTGTGCCCATGCCGGAGCCTGTGGCTCGACGACAAGGACCAAAGGCATTTCTTCTGCTACGGGGCCGGCTGCCTCCACGGCCATGACCTGAGGTCCTGCCGGAGTCGGTTGCCCCGCGGCAGGATCGGCATCCATGGCAACATCTTCGCTGGCGGATCCAGGGAGCTCGGTGGGGAAGTACTTGCCGGGGCCTAGCTTCCTCCGCTTGTTCTTCCCGGTCATCGACTCAACGGATTGCTAAGTTAACTGAAGCACAAAAGTACCTGGTTCCACAGGTAGCTTGAGGGCAGCGCGCTTTGACAGGTAGTCGGCTATGTCGTTCTCCGCCCGAGGGACATGCTCCGCTTGTATACCGTCAAAGCGTTCCTCCAGTTTCCTCACCTCATCTACATAAGCTTCCATCAATGGGCTTTGATAATCTTTGTTGATCTGCCCGACGACGAGCTGTGAGTCACCCCTGACGATGAGCTTTTTAACCCCGAGGTCCGCCGCGATCTTGAGACCGGCAAGCAAACCCTCGTACTCGACGGTGTTGTTGGTTGACATCTCCCGGGGGAAGTGCATCTGGACGACGTACTTGAGGTGCTCTCTGGTGGGTGCGACAAGCAGCACACCAGCGCCGGCGCCTTGTAGCGAGAAGGCACCATCAAAGTACATGATCCAGTTGCGACTCGTTTCCTTGCTGGGGAGAGTGGTCTCCCGTACCTCTTCGTCGGCGTCGAGGTCCATTCTGCAACAAAATCTGCCAAGACTCTGCTCTGAATCGTTGAGGTACTTTTGAACTTTAAACCAAAGCTTGACAGCTCCAGGGCCCATTCCACGATCCTCCCCGTTGCATCTGGGTTATGCAGTATCCGTTGCAATGGGAGGCGGGTGACCACCGTGATCTCATGCGCTTGGAAGTAATGGCGCAGCTTCCTCGAAGCCATAAGGAGGCCGAAGAGCAGCTTTTGCACACCTGGGTACCTCGACCTAGCCCCTGCAAAAGGGAGCTGACGAAGTAAACTAGGTGATGCACCATTTTCTTCTTCTACGCTTCTTCACCTGGTCGCGTGGGTCCCGTCGCACGGGCACCAGTCTTGCGGGGGCCGAACCCTGCCGGGGACTCAGCCTTGCCAGGGCTGAGCCCTACCAGGGAGGGTTCCGGCCTGCCAACCGTCGACTCTGCCGCTGTTGCTGTCTCCTCATCAACCTCTCTCTGCGCTACTAGTGCAGCGCTAACCACCTGATTCATTGCCGCTAGATAAAGCAGCAACGGTTCTTGTGGTTTGGGCGCAACCAGCACTGGGGTAGAGGAGAGGTATTTCTTCAAATCTTGCAGCGCTGCCTCGGCCTCTGGGGTCCACTCCATCGGCCCTGCTTTCTTCAAGATCTTGAAAAAAGGAAGGGAACGCTCCGCGGACTTGGAGATGAACCGGCTCATGGCAGCAACGCAGCCAGTGAGCCAACGCACGTCCTTGATCCGTTTGGGTGCCTCAATCTGCTCGATAGCCTTGATCTTATCTGGGTTTGCTTCAATCCATTTGGGACACAAGAACCGAGAAGCTTGCGGACGGGACGCCAAGACACACTTCTCAGGGTTCAATTTGAGGTTGATCTTGCGCAGGTTCCCAAATGTTTCCTCCAGATCTTGCACGAGCGTTACTTTGTCCTTGGTTTTTACCACTATGTCATCCATATAAGCTTCCATATTTCTATGTAGCTGGGGCTCAAAACCAATTTGGACTGCTCTTGCAAAGGTCGAGCCAACACTCTTCAACCCGAAAGGCATTCGTAAAAAGCAATACGTACCACATGGGGTGATGAATGCTGTCTTTTCCTCGTCTTCCTTTGTCATGAAGATCTGGTGGTATCCTAAGTAGGCGTCCAGGAACGATAAGAGGTCACACCCAGCCGTGGAGTCAACAATCTGGTCAATGCGCGACAACGGGAAAGGATCCTTTGGGGAGGCCTTATTGATGTCTGTGTAGTCAATACACAGTCTCCATTTCCCATTTGCCTTGCGCACCACTACCGGATTGGCCAACCATGTTGGATGGAGTACTCCTCTCACCAAGCCTGCCGCCTCTAGCTTTCTAATTTCCTCCGTGATGAACTCTTGCCTCTCCAGAGCATGCTTCCCGACCTTCTGCTTGACGGGCCGCGCATGAGGACAGACAACAAGGTGGTGCTCAATCACCTCCCTGTGAACGCCGGGGATGTCGGAAGCTTGCCATGCAAACACATCGACATTCGCCCGCAGGAAGGCGACAAGCTCGCTTTCCTATTTGTCATGGAGGGTGGAGCTTATGGTAAAAACTCCCCCCGTACCGTCCTCCTCGACGGGCACCTTCTTGGTCTCTGGTGGCGTGGCTCTGGACTTCTTGCTTTTGCCGGCGGAGCTCTCTGGCACGTCCTCAACGGGAGTGCAACACCCTGAAGAGGTGCACTTGCCGGAGTGGGTGCTAGGAGTCTCGCCGGTCTTCTCCCCCCCCCCCCCCAAGGGGGCTCCGTCGGCAGGAGCAGGTACCTTAGCGACAGCTGCTGCAACTGCTTCCCGGTAGACTTGGTCGGTGCAGATCAACACATCTTTCTGTCGGAGGGGACGGTGATGATGTTCATCGGCCCGGGCATCTTCATCATGTTGTAGGCGTAGTGTGAAGCCGCCATGAACTTGGCCAGTGCCGAGCGGCCGAGGATCCCGTTGTAAGGCAAGGGGATCTCGGCTACATCAAAAACAATCCTCTCTGTCCTGTGGTTCAGCTCGCCTCCGAATGTCACGGGCAGCATGATCTTTCCCTTTGGCTGGCTCCTCCCCAGGTTAACCCCTTGGAACGTACCCGTCTCCTCGAGGTCCCCATCGGGGATCTGCAGCCTTTTGATCACAACAGGCAAGATCAAGTTCAGGCCGGCCCCGCCGTCGACCAACATCTTTGTCACCTTGAGGTTGCGGATTGTTGGTGAAACCAAGTACGGCAAGCACCCTACCGCCGTGGTGCGGTCAGGGTGGTCCTCGGTGTCGAAGATGATGGGTGTGCTGGACCATTTCAGCGGCTTCCGTGTGTCGAACGATGGCTCCACCACTGTAATCTCACGCGCCCACTGCTTGAGTTGGCGGTGGGATGAATGCGATGGCGCCACCATCGGCCTTACATAGCCTCTCGTGGCTTTCAAACTTCGTGGTCACCGGACTCGTCTTCCTCGTCATGATCATCGTCTTCCTGCTTCTTGTCGCGGCCCCGGACGGGCCTCTCTTGTTGATTGCCTCTACCGTGGTGGCTTGCTTGGCCGTCACGCTTCTTGCCGGATCCCTCGGCACCATCCTGGCCCTTCTCCTTGTCCCGCCTTTCATATTCAGCCTTTTGCTTCTCGGCGAGCAACTCAACCTATCGGCGGTTCTGGAGGTCATGGCCCTTGGTGCGATGGATCTTGCAGTATTGCTTGTCAGAGTTCCCTGGCTTCTCGGCAGCCGCCAAGGCCCAGCAGGCGACACACCCGGCAATCTCCTTGCGGGTCGTCGCTGCTTTTTTCTTAGCGATCTGGCGTCGCCATCGATCCTCGACGGCAAGCACAGCTTTACCCTTACGCTTCCTGTTGCGGCATCGGCTTTTCTTCACCGGGGCGGCAACATCCTCGTCTGAGGAGTCGGTTTCCACGCCGGCATCTTCGTCGGGGTACTTCCTTCCCTCTTCAGCCCGGGCACATCTGTCAGCAAGAACGTAGAGTTCCGCCACATCCTTCACCTTGTTTATTGCCAGCTCCTCGCGCATTTTGCGGTTGTGCACGTTCTGATGGAACACACTGATGATGGCGGCAGGATGAACATCTGGAATATTGTATAGTACCCGACTGAACCTCTGTATGTACTTGCGCAGACTCTCACCTTCCTTCTAGGGAATGACATGCAAGTCGCTTGCTTGGCCATGAGCTTGGTGACCTCCCGTAAAGGCGCCAACAAACTCATGGCACAAATCCGACCAAGAAGAAATAGAATCTACTGGGAAGTGCATCAACCATGACATGGCGTTGGGCTTAAGGGCCAATGGAAAGTAATTCGCAAGCACCTTATCGTCGCGGGCTCCGGCAGCTTGCATCGCGATGGTGTAGATGCTGAGGAGCTCCGACGGGTGGGTCTTGCCGTTGTATTCCTCGCCAACGTCAGGCTTGAAGGTACGGTGAGTGGGCCACTGGAACTGCCGCAGCTCACGGGTAAACGCCGGGCAGCCTACCTCGTATGGTAAACCTCCAGGGCTTACCGGAGCCGGGTGATTCACAGCAGGTCCTGCTCGCCTGTCTGACTGGTGGCATATTTCGCGCCGGCACTCAATGGTGGTTCGAGCGTCTTCATGGGCTCGCTCCCGAAGAACTTGGCGTTGGTCGTAGCGGGTCCGTGGGTCGAACGATGCTACAGAGATGTCGTCACATGCGTTGTCGTGATGGGTCAACGTCCGTGGCAATTGGCGGGGAGGAGAGTGTACCATGGCCGCAGCGCCACCAGTCCTCCCGCCACCAGCATGTGGTGTTCCTCCGGAGCGTTGGCCCGAAGGGCCTGTCGCCCTTGGTTCGCCTTTGTTGGCGACGGCAACAAGGCTCTGGATGATGGCTCTCCATTCTTCGAGCTTCCCCGCAGCGGGAGGGAAGTCGAGGAGCAATTGCGCGCGCTAGGGCCTCTGCCGGTGTCAGCGGTGGTGAAACCTGCGCGGACCGCGATGCGCTTTGACTCCTAACCACGTTAGAAGGAGCTCTATCATGGTCCCGCGGTTGCATGCCGTTTTCGCCAGTGCCTCGGTGAGCGGGCGGGTCTTCTGCGTCCCGTGAGTGACATTCGGGACTCTTCCCGTGGCGGCGCCCAGGATCTTCGCCATGGTGACGCCGTTCGTCACGCGTGGCCTAAGAGGAGCGCGCTGTGGGCGCCGGCGTGGGTGTCTTCGAGGCCACCGCATCGCCTTCGGGCGGTGCAACGGCGCCTTTGGAGGGCCCCAGCGCGCGCTGGGAGGCCTGGCTCCATCTTTGGAGTTGGCGACGTGCGGCCCGTTGCGAGCACCTGAACGTCGCCGCCTTCAAGCTCCGCTCTTGGGGTGGTGTTGGTGCTTTCATGAGCCGCGCCCTGGTCTCTCTGCGACCGGTCCGCTGCTCGCCCGCGTCGGGACAGGCCGTTCGACTCCCGATGAGCCGACCGCCACCGTCATTTTCTTCTTGTGCGCCATGGCGATGAAGAAAAAGCCGGACTAGTTGTTAAAGCCGATTCTCACAACTGCGCCCCCTACCTGGCGCGCCAAAGATGTCGGTGGGAACGACACCTATGGGATCACAAGGATCCCTACTACGTTGCGGGGCGCGGGGTTGAGAGAAGAGCGGATCTGACAGAGAGTACGCGGTTCATTTATCCAGGTTCAGGCCGCGAGGATGCGTAAAACCCTAGTACTGCTTTGTGGATGTATTCTGAGTTCTTGAGCTAGCTACAGGGTGTAACGAGCTCCAAAAGGCCGAATCCTTTTCCTGGTCGCCTTGGGCCTCCTTTTATAGAAAAAGGGGTCGCCACAGTGGCAAGCAGGAGGTGGAAAGGGTACACTGCCGCGAGTTTATCCCTCGTATTATAGGACAAGATGCATTTAATGCATTGCTTAGGTGTCCTCTTGCTTTATCGGGGACGGGAGCGAGGCCCATCCCATCCGTCGCCACTCCTCCTTGCTTCGACACGTGCCCTGGCCAGCGATGCATGCGGTGCCATGTAGGCAGGCAGGCAGCTGAGGTGGCGCGGTGGTGGAGCCTCCACGAAGGGTTGCATGTTGCCACGCAGGTGCCTGCCCAGCTGGTTGGGTCGGCAGCTGCATGTGAACGGCGGTGGAAACTTGGTTGGTGCGGGCGTGACAGCGGCCCTGCTGGCGGGATTGGCGAAGGCCTTGCCGGGTGGCCCGGCAAGGTTCTCGCCGTGGCGCGTAGGCGTCCCCGGCAAGTGCTACCTCTTGAGCACTGCGTTGGATTTCCCCGAAGAGGAGAGGATGATGCAGCAAAGTAGCGTAAGTATTTCCCTCAGTTTTGAGAACCAAGGTATCAATCCGAGAGGAGGCCACGCACAAGCCCTCGTACTGCACAAAACAATAGCTCCTCGCAACCAACGCGATTAGGGGTTGTCAATCCTTCACGGTCACTTACTTAGAGTGAGATCGATAGAGATGATAAATAATATTTTTGGTATTTTTGGTATAGAGATGCAAACTAAAAAGTAAAAGGCAAAGTAAAAACAAAGCAAGTATTAAAGTAACGGAGATTGATATGATGAGAATAGACTCGGGGGCCATAGGTTTCACTAGTGGCTTCTCTCAAGATAGCATAAATATTACGGTGGATGAACAAATTACTATTGAGCAATTGACAGAATTGAGCATAGTTATGAGAATATCTAGGTATGATCATGTATATAGGCATCACGTCCGAGACAAGTAGACCGACTCTGCCTGCATCTACTACTATTACTCCACTCATCGACCGCTATCCGGCATGCATCTAGAGTATTAAGTTAAAACAGAGTAACGCATTAAGCAAGATGACATGATGTAGAGGGATAAATTCATGCAATATGATAAAATCCCATCTTGTTATCCTCGATGGCAACAATACAATCGTGCCTTGCTGCCACTTACATCCGGGAAAGGACACGCAAGATTGAACCCAAAGCTAAGCACTTCTCCCATTGCAAGAACTACCAATCTAGTTGGCCAAACCAAGCGGATAATTGAAGAGACTTGCAAAGATAACCAATCATACATAAAAGAATTCAGAGAAGATTCAAATATTGTTCATAGATAATCTGGATCATAAACCCACAATTCATCGGTCTCAACAAACACACCGCAAAAAGAAGATTACATCGAATAGATCTCCACGAGAGAGGGGAGAACATTGTATTGAGATCCAAAAAAGAGAAGAAGCCATCTAGCTACTAGCTATGGACCCAAGGTCTGAAGTAAACTACTCACACTTCATCGGAGGGGCTATGGTGATGATGTAGAAGCCCTTCGTGGTGGATGCCCCCTCCGTGAGCTCGGAACAGGCCCCAAGATGGGATCTCGTGGATCTGAAAGTTGTGGCGGTGGAATTAGGTTTTGGCTCCTGTTACGATCGTTTGAAGTGCGTAGGTATATATAGGAGGAAGGAGTGCGTCGGTGGAGCAACAGGGGGCCACGAGGAGGGGGCGCCCCCTAGGGGCGCGCCCCACCTCGTGACCGCCTCTTTGTTCCTTGGAGTAGGGTCCAAGTCTCTGGATCACGTTCGGTGAGAAAATCACGTTCGAAGGTTTCATTCCGTTTGGACTCCGTTTGATATTCCGTTTCTTGAAACACTTGAAATAGGCAAAAAACAATTACAGGCTGGGCCTCCGGTTAATAGGTTAGTCCCAAAATAATATAAAAGTGGAAAATAAAGCCCAATATAGTACAAAACAGTAGATAAAGTAGCATGGAGCAATCAAAAATTATAGATACGTTGGAGACGTATCAGGCATCCCCAAGCTTAATTCCTGCTCGTCCTCGAGTAGGTAAATGATAAAAAGAGAGTTTTTGATGCGGAGTGATACTTTGGCATAATTTCAATGTAAATCTTCTTAATTGTGGTATGAATATTCAGATCCGAAAGATTCAAGACAAAAGTTCATATTGACATAAAAATAATAATACTTCAAGCATACTAACTAAGCAATCATGTCTTCTCAAAATAACATGGCCAAAGAAAGTTATCCTACAAAATCATATAGTCCGGCTATGCTCCATCTTCCCACACAAAATATTTAAATCATGCACAACCCCGATGACAAGCCAAGCAATTGTTTCATACTTTAACATTTTCAAAACTTTTTCAATCTTCACGCAATACATGAGCGTGAGCCATGGATATAGCACTATATGTGGAATAGAATGGTGGTTGTGGAGAAGACAAAAAGGGAGAAGATAGTCTCACATCAACTAGGCGTGTCAACGGGCTATGGAGATGCCCATCAATAGATATCAATGTGAGTGAGTAGGGATTTCCATGCAACGGATGCACTAGAGTTATAAGTATATGAAAGCTCAACAAAAGAAACTAAGTGGGTGTGCATCCAACTCGCTTGCTCACGAAGACCTAGGGCATTTGAGGAAGCCCATCATTGGAATATACAAGCCAAGTTATATAATGAAAAATTCCCACTAGTATATGAAAGTGACAAAATGAGAGACTCTCTATCATGAAGATCTTGGTGCGACTTTGAAGCACAAGTGTGGTAAAAGCATAGTAGCATTGTCCCTTCTCTCTTTTTCTCACATTTTTTTATTTGGGCCTTTTATCTTTTTTTATGGCCTATTTTTTTTCTTTTTTTCTTTTTCGTCCGGAGTCTCATCCCGACTTGTGGGGGAATCATGGTCTCCATCATCCTTTCCTCACTTGGGACAATGCTCTAAAGAATGATGATCATCACACTTTTATTTTTCTTACAACTCAACAATTACAACTCGATTCTTAGAACAAAGTATGACTCTATATGAATGCCTCCGTGATGTACAGGATATGCAATGAAACAAGAGTGACATGAATGAAAGAATTATGAAAGGTGGCTTTGCCACAAATACGATGTCAACTACATGATCATGCTAGCAATATGACAATGATGGGCGTGTCATAATAAACGGAACGGTGGAAAGTTGCATGGCAATATATCTCGGAATGGCTATGGAAATGCCATGATAGGTAGGTATGGTGGCTGTTTTGAGGAAGATATATGGTGGGTGTATGATACCGGCGAAAAGTGCGCGGTATTAGAGAGGCTAGCAATGGTGGAAGGATGGGAAAAAGTGCGTATAATCCATAGACTCAACATTAGTCATAAAGAACTCATATACTTATTGCAAAAATCTAAAAGTTATCAAAGCAAAGTATTACGTGCATGCTCCTAGGGGGATAGATTGGTAGGAAAATACCATCGCTCGTCCCCGACCGCCACTCATAAGGAAGACAAATCAATAAATAAATCATGCTCCGAGTTCATCACATAACGGTTCGCCATACATGCATGCTACGGGAATCACAAACTTCAAACACAAGTATTCTTTAAATTCACAACTACTCAACTAGCATGACTCTAATATCACCATCTTCATATCTCAAACAATTATCAAGCATCAAACTTTTCTTAGTACTCAACGCACTCAAAAGAAAGTTTCACATATCTTGAATACCAAGTATATTAATATTTAAGCAAATTACCATGATATTAACGACTCTCAAAATGATCTAAGTGAAGCATGAGAGATCAATAGTTTCTTTAAAACAAATCCATCACCATGCTCTAAAAGATCTAAGTGAAGCACTAGAGCAAAAATTATCACGCTCAAAAGATATAAGTGAAGCACTAAGAGCAAGACTATCAAGCTCAAAAGATATAAGTGAAGCGCATAGAGTATTCTATCAAATTCCAATTTATGTATGGCTCTCTCAAAAGGTGTGTATAGCAAGGATGATTGTGGTAAACTAACAAGCAAAGACGCAAATAATACAAGACGCTCCAAGCAAAACACATATCATGTGGTGAATAAAAATATAGCTCCAAGTAAATTACCGATGGAAGTAGACAAAAGAGGGGATGCCTTCCGGGGCATCCCCAAGCTTTGACTTTTTGGTGTCCTTGTATTATGTTGGGGGTGCCATGGGCATCCCCAAGCTTAGGCTCTTTCCACTCCTTGTTCCATCATCCATCAAAAGAATTTACCCAAAACTTGAAAACTTCACAACACAAAACTCAATAGAAATCTCGTGAGCTCCGTTAGAGAAAGAAAACAAAAGACTACTTTAAGGTACTGTAATGAACTCATTCTTTATTTATATTGGTGTTAAACCTACTATATTCCAACTTCTCTATGGATTATAAACTATTTTACTAGCCATAGATTCATCAAAATAAGCAAACAACACACGAAAAACAGAATCTGTCAAAAACAGAACAGTCTGTAGTAATCTGTAACTAACGCAAACTTCTGGAACTCCAAAAAATCTACCAAAATTAGACGACCTAGACAATTTGGTTATTGATCAGAAGCAATTGGAATCAGTATTTTATCATGTTCTGGTGATTTTTAATAATTCGGGCACTGAGCGCAAAGTTTCTGGAAATTACAGCAAGATCAAATAACTATCATCCAAGAAGATCCAATAGGTCTAGCTTGGCACAAACACTAATTAAAACATAAAACCACATCTAAACAGAGGCTAGATGGATTATTTATTCCTAAACAGAAGCAAAAGCAAAAAACAAAAAATAAAATTGGGTTGCCTCCCAACAAGCGCTATCGTTTAACGCCCGTAGCTAGGCATAAAAGCAATGATAGATCTAGGTATTGCCATCTTTGGTAGGCAATCCATAGGTGGCTCTCATGATAGATTCATATGGTAATTTTATTTTCTTTCTAGGGAAGTGTTCCATGCCCTTTTTTAAGGTAAATTGGAATCTAATATTCCCTTCCTTCATATCAATAATTGCACCAATCGTTCTAAGGAAAGGTCTACCAAGAATAATAGGACATGAAGGATTGCAATCTATATCAAGAACGATAAAATCTACGGGCACATAATTCCTATTTGCAACAATAAGAACATCATTAATTCTTCCCATAGGCTTTTTAATAGTGCAATCCACAAGATGCAAGTTTAGAGAGCAATCATCAAAGTCACGGAAATCTAGCAAATCACACAAAGTTTTGGGGATAGTAGAGACACTAGCACCCAAATCACACAAGGCATGAAACTCATAATTTTTAATTTAAATTTTAATAGTAGGTTCCCACTCATCATAGAGCTTTCTAGGGATAGAGACTTTCAACTCAAGTTTTTCTTCATAAGATTGCATCAAGGCATCAACAATGTGTTCGGTAAAGGCCTTATTTTGACTATAAGCATGAGGATAATTTAGCACGGATTGCAACAAGGAAATACAATCAATTAAAGAGCAATTTTCATAATTAAATTCCTTGAGATCCAATATAGTGGGTTTAGCAACATCTAGGTTTTTATTTCTTTCAATCCCACATTTATCAATTTCATCATCAAGATCTAAAAACTCTGAATTCTTAGAACGCCTTCTAGGTAAAGGAAGATCATATTCAGTTTCATCAAGATTCATATTGCAAAACAAAGATTTAATGGGGGACACATCAATAACTTTTAGATCTTCATCTTGATTTTCATAGGAATTGGGAGAACACGCTTTAATAAAGGCATCTTTGGAAGCACGCATCCTAGCGGTTCTTTTTTTGCACTCATCAATGGAAATTCTCATAGCTTTGAGAGACTCATTGATATCATTCTTAGGAGGAATAGATCTAAGCTTTAAAGAATCAATTTCAAGAGAAATTCTATCAACGTTCCTAGCCAAATCATCAACTTTAAGCAATTTCTCTTCAAGCAAAGCATTAAAATTCTTTTGCGAACTCATAAATTCTTTAACACTAGTCTCAAATTCAGAAGGCATCTTATTAAAATTTCCATAAGAATTGTTGTAGGAATTTCCATAATTATTAGAGGAATTACTAGGATAAGGCCTAGGATTAAAATTCCCTCTATACGCGTTGTTACCAAAATTATTCCTACCAACAAAATTCACATCCATAGATTCATTATTATTCTCAATCAAAGTAGATAAAGGCAAATCATTAGGATCAGAAGAAACACCCTTAGTAGCAAAAAATTTCATAAGTTCATCCATCTTTCCACTCTAAACGTTAATTTCTTCTATCGCATGCACTTTTTATTAGTA